>PUHP01000099.1:34193-53373 GCA_006783085.1 Colletotrichum shisoi | reverse complement strand
CCCCCCCCCTCTCAGTCCCATTGCCGTTGAGCTCGGTAGTCGTGTAAAGGATAAACTTTCTTTCTTCTCGTACCATCTCACCGGTCGGTTATCTTCCTTGAGCCCACGCGATTGTGTCATTCATTCATTGCCTTGTTTCCACTCCTCGTCCAATGTCTCCTGGATGCTCCCGCAGAAACCGGGCAGCGTGGAAGCTCCGACGACTTGGAGAAGACCCCAACGCGCCACCACGTCTTGCTACTAGTCCCGTCACATCCCCCCCGGTTGGAAACATTATCGTTTGGCGTTCCGAACACTTGACGATTCTTCAACAGGTTACGCGAGCTGTGATCCCCCTTGGGACTGTTACACGTAGGTAGGTAAGTAAGTAGCTTCGCTAACAACGTGCGGCCGTTACAGCTAGCATGCGCATCATCGAGCTCGGCACACTGCGGCTATCAATGGCACGGTAAAAATCACTCTCATGCGCAAAACAACGTCGTGGGGTTGTGATCCAGACTGCGCTGGCGATGCGAGTGGAAGAACAGATCAACCAATCCAACGCTTGGCTCGTCACGCAGCCCATCTCACCAAGAGCAATGGCTGGTGTGAGAAACACAAACTATCGTCAACTCCTGATCCGCTCCTTCCAAGTCCGTCAATCGCCATCCTGGGCTCCTTGCGGCAATTTGCTCCGGATCGCCCATGCCGGAGTCCCGGCCCGCCCGCCGGCCTCAATGCCCCGTGCCGCCGAGGTCCACTTCTCCGAGGCCGCGATACCGCGCACCACAACCACCACGACGAGTAGGCCGCTTCTTGAGAATGAGAAGACCAAGGGATCTGCGCCCTGGTTTCAGTTGACTGCAATAATCAGTCATTTCGCTGCTATGACCCTCAACCATCTCGTCGCCCGTGTCTAAAAAGAAGTTGCTGTGTCTGCTGTCACCTTTTCCAGCGCCCGATTGGCACTGGTGGTTTTTCCGTACGGGATAGCACCCAATTGTGAGAAACGTTGCGGAGAGATAACGCAAAGAGAGGGAGGTAACCACGGACCCAATACTCTTGATACTGTAGGGAGCCAAAGAAGGCTACATGATAAGATGATGTCTAGAATAGGTATCAATATGGCCAAGGGAGACGATATTAGTGCCTTGTGAATAATCTGTTTTCGGGCTATCGCAGTATTGCGGCGGCATGCATTTGAGCCCCATAGAACCTATCATCAAACCGTTTTCCTACCGAGGAACGGTATGGAAGGCGTCAAGGTAAAAGGAAGGGTGAAGACCCCTATTTTCCGATGTTCCTTGGCCCATTGGGCCCCTCCTCGAGTCCATTGCCCCGGCGGGTACCCTCCCGCCAACGCCAATGAGCCCGCATGAACGAGGTGCTCTGGTCTCCGTTCTGTAAGATGTCGGCCGCATGCTGTTAAAAGTGTTAGTCAACTTGCCAGTGCTATAAAGAGCTGCTTGACCTGCCTCGCCAAGAACGGGGAGAAACTTGGCACCATGGCCACTGCCTCCTGTCGCCACGAAAACGCTTCCGTCGGCGTATGTGGGAACATGGTCGATCTACAAGGGGCGAGTATCAATATCAAAGGAAACCGCAACGGAAGAGGACCCGATGATTCTGGGATGAACATACGACAAAGGAGTTGTCCAGTGAGTCGGTGTACCAGCATAGCTTAGTCGAGTTGAAGTCTGCGTCGGCGAACTCCGGCAGGAAAATCGACACAAATCTCCTGATGGCTTCTCTCGCTGGTTCGGGTACCGCACGGCAATCGGCGGGTGGCAGAGGAATTGACCACTTCCCGTCTTGCGTGAAGCCCGTCTCGGGAGGAGCCGATTGGAAGTTGGTAAACTGTGATAGACCTGATCAGCCGAGGCCCCGGTTACGTAAATCAAGCGGCGAGGTACCTTTATACCGCGAAATCCAATCTTTATGAGGCCGTCGGCGGTCCTTGGGAGGACGTAGACGCTGCCCGAGTCTTTTCCGCTCGGATTCCGTGCGGCACTCCTCCAAGTGATGACCGGGAAGCGCTCGGGGGAGTACTTGTCCCACAGGACCGAATCCTTCTTGTCGACCTTGAACGTGACCACGCTGCCCGCCGAAGACTCCAGGTGGTAGGACAGTTCCGGTAAAAGTTGTGTCGAGAAGGACCCAGCTGGCAATGATCAGCATCACGAGACCACCCGAGTCTGAAGCCCGTATACCTACCGGCAATGACAACGACATCGGTGTTATGGGAAACCCCGTCCTTCGTCTTCAGCCCGACCGCCCTCCTGCGGCCCGGCGTTGACGGGCTGTCCTCGATGATACTGTCAAAGGCGCCTCTTTCGGGACCAAAGTGGAACGTGACGCCCTGACGCAGGGCGAGCTGGTAAAAGTAGGCGCACGCCTCACTGCATTTCGTAAACCCAGCAAGCGAGTCAAGGACGGCTTCGTATGTCTGCGCCGGCGAAGCCTGCGGGATCTCAAACTCAAGAAGCTTGCCGTCCCAGCCGCGCTCGGCAGCACGCTCGCGGTCGGCCGAGTCGCTCTTGACGAACTGGCTGTCTCTCAGCCCGTCCCGTTCAAAGTTGCTCAACGTCTCGCGCTCGAGCGGATCGAGATCGGCGGCGGGTTGAGCCCGAAGCATGCCGCACCCGTTGAAGAGACCCGAGTCGGCGTCACCGTCTTCTTGACGGCGTTGCTCATTGATCCTCTCCCAGGCAGCCCGGCTCTCAAGCGCGAGACGCTGGTAGTGAAGCTTGGTTCCGTAGGAAGCGCGGAACTGTACACGCGCTTAGCCAGTTGCCACGTATCGGTTTCGGGTCGAGAGGGCTCACAATCTTGTTGTGGTCGACGGATGCCGCCTGAGTTGTGCCGTCAAGATCAGGCTCGTAGTTAGTCTCGTCGTAGCGATATCTGTCAAACACCGTCACACGATATTCTGAATGGCCTAATCAGTCGGAGAGGACGTCGGCGCCCGGCAGTAAGCACTTACGGCGTTTGCTGAGAGCAACTGCCAGAGAGAGGCCGAAAATGCCCGCTACGCAACAAGGCGGGCGGTCAGTTATTTGTCAAGAGTGAAGTGTCCCAAGCCTTCACGTACCACCGACAATAGAAACCGACCTAGGCTCGGACATGATATCTTGCAGTTCAGATTCTGTTCAGTCCTGGTTCAATAAGGTCGAGAGGCTGACTGACGGCAGCTGCCAGAGCCTAGAGGCGGGGACGGTCACCTGTTTGAGATCGCTGATCTATGCTTATCGAGGTGCGGAGATAATCGGCCAAAGCTCGCACGCCATTGAACATCGGATGACTTGCGATGGTCTCCACTGAATCCTACCGGCCAAGATGATGGGCCAGAAGCTTCAAATGCACCCGCCATAGACTCTCACCAGGGATGTCGTCGAGTCGCTATACGAAAGGTCATCAGAAGAGACAATCTTGCTGTGAAACCTACAATTGGTGCTGCTTAGCATTGAACCGGCTGCACGGCGCGTGGCAAAATAGTCTTCCTCGTGCCCTCAGAGACATGAGTAGTCATCAACTTTAATGTGCATAACATTTTACCTTTACTCTTTCCCGGTAAAGCTAGTGAGCCTATTCTAAGTATCTCCGTGAGTCCTTGATAGCGAGTGATTGAGCCAGGGAAACTCATTCAAGCCAGACACAGGTTGGCAATCTGCTGGCTGACCGGAGTATCCCCCGCAAGGTATAACACCACTACCACTCTCCCAGCCCCTTCTACTACTGTACTAACTGCTTGGATACGGAGTCTTAACCACATTCGTGCTGCTATTCGAGTGGTCCTGGAAGAGGCTGTGGTAGAGGGTGTTGGCAGGGTGTTGGCAAGGTGTTGGTAGCGACTGGCAGCAGTGTCGATTCGTTGTATTTAAGCTATAGCCGTGCTGTGTTTATGAGTGCGCCTGTTGGTGATACGCTGCGATAGGTCAGTCCAGTGTTCCGGTGTTCCAAATTCGGCTACTGATATTGTT
Source organism: Colletotrichum shisoi (assembly GCA_006783085.1). NCBI lineage: Eukaryota > Fungi > Ascomycota > Sordariomycetes > Glomerellales > Glomerellaceae > Colletotrichum > Colletotrichum shisoi. The sequence goes on along the minus strand of PUHP01000099.1, from coordinate 49,414 downwards.
GATGCTAGCTTGCACGTTGCGATCGATAGCCGCGCTGGCTTAGTCGTCGTTGAGGTAGACCTATCCAGCTGACAAGTCTTAAAGGCAGTTTCGCAGATTCTCTACGTCGCAAGTTGCAACCAGTGATTTCGGTTGCCCTTCAAGGTGTAGTCGTGCCCCGCCCTTCAATCTTCAACAAGTACAACGAAATGTTTCGAAGCTATTTTACATCATGATTGGTAGTAATGCTGCAGAACACCTTTTCAAAGTTCCGCCATAACCCTAATTGAAAACGGCATTGAAAAAAGCTTTATAATAGACATGATATAAAACTGTAATCATCATTAGTCTGGGAAGAGCTCGTCCATATTTCTAGCGGATAATGCGACGACGAAGTCAGCAATTAACCCCGGTCAACAGCTTCAGCGTACAAGGATGCAACAGGCTTAGCATGGCCCACTATACGAGGTGGCATGTGCACACACCCTTGCTGGGCAACTGAATACCAACGAATGATATCCTTGGTCTTTGAATATTCCTGTAACAATTTCTGTGTCAGTGATAGACATGGTAAGGTATTATGCCCGCAAGTGATTGAACTGGATGACTTTGCTTCAACAAAGCCATAGCGTTCCCGCCATACATACATATGTAATGACACAACTCGGCACGTTGTTTAAGTTTTCTTTGGCTTTCATCATGCTTGACACATTTAGTGAGCACACTATATTTGCGTTTCCGTGGCCGCCGGAGGATTTGACCAGGGACAAAGAAGGCTCTCCAGTGGACCCAGTCTTATTGAACTGGCTCCCGGACGGGTTAAGTAGTCCGAGACGTCCGAAAAGATAAATATGTAGCACAAACTTCTTCGAAAGCAGCCCACGTCCAACCCGACACCTCACAAGGCAATGTCTCGCCTACGGCTCCCTACAGCCCTAAGTGGCAATCCGCTACTAGTTTCTATCTTTGTGTTATTAGCTTCAGTTTTCTTATGGCCACGCCTGCGGCTTGGCAGATTCTCCTTGGAACAGGATCAGCATACCTTTTCAGCTCGTATTCTATCATATGACCCTCTGATGATACACCTAGAGAATTTTATCTCGAAATCAGAGAGAGAACATCTCCTGAGCCTTGGGTACTTACTTACCCACATCACAAGAGGAGGCTCATCTAACAGGTCCTAGTCAATCTTCTTTCAGAGCATCAGGTATCATTGACCCGAACGGCACAAGTGTGATCTCGGAGGACCGGACAAGCTCGAGCGCCTACCTTCCAGACGGCGATCCCATTGTGGAACGCATTATATCTCGCGCTTCTGAATTCCAGGGCTACACGGTCCGAGGGGATCATGAGATGCTCCAGCTGACTCGGTACCTCGCGGGTCAGAAATTCGAGCCCCACTGGGATCACGATCAAAACGCGACGGATGACAAATCACGGCAAAGGCTGACCACAATCTTTGCCGTCTTGGAAGCTACTTGTGAGGAATGTGGGACTAGATTCCCGAGCTTGAGTGTTGACTGGGAGCAAGAGGATCGTAGATGGTGCCAATTCGTCGACTGTAACGACAAAGAAGGTATCACTGTGAGGGCAATACCCGGGAATGCTTTGTTTTGGAAGAATCTCAACAGCACCAATCGCGGGGACGCGAGAACCCTTCATGCAGGGTTACCTCCGGAGACTGGTGTAAAGACTGGTCTCAATATTTGGACGCTTGGCTAATGTAACCGCACATGGTCAAGCGTGAGCTGATAGTAAAATGCGGGTGCATGGTTCAAATTCAACCTCCTTTTCCTGATCAGAAAGTACATGTTTTTCTCACATCTCTGTGTCAGAGCTTCATTACGATGTAGAAAGTTGCCGTGCATCAAAGTCGCGAAGTCAATTCCTATGGTATGTATGACTTTGTTACCTGCAGAAGTGGGTTAGATGCCGGGATGCTGGGAGGCTAAGATAGTGTGATGCCATGTGTCGTAGAAACCAAGGCACTATGGGATCAATGAGAAGACATTACCAGTGTACAATTAGAACTAAGATTTAGTAACGTGCGTGGTAAAAGTTCCGGAGGGCAAAATGGTGGGCGGTAGGAGACAAGTGTAAAAGGAAACGGAATTATTGGATTACAAAAAGAAGCAGTTGCGCCAACAACACCAACATGTGACGCCGATAGGATTCGAATCTACCTGAAAAAAGTGTTTCTCTCTGCTCCAAATATAGACCCACAGCCCTGTGCTTAGTTCTAGTAACAGGGCCGCCATACGCTGATAGTTGTTTCGACACCAAAGCTTCGTCTCGGCAACGAGATGCTTATAGCTCTTTTGGAAAAAAACCCAAGTCTTTATCCTACAAGCATCAAGCAGGAATCTTGAAACCTGTCTTGCGCAGCTTCTGGAAGACTTCGTTGGGGTCACGATCACTCTTTGGCGACGGACTTCAGGAACTCAGTGTTGCCCTTTTCGTAAGCCGAGCTGTGGTTCTGGTCCTTCAAAGCATAATTGAGGTATATTCGGTCCTTGTAGAGGCCTGAAAACTTCGCATATTAGCCCATGACGTTTCGGTATGCAGGGTTCAAGGGCAGGATTCTCTCCTGGTTCTCGGGGGTGTCGACCGTTGCAACATTGTTAACCAACCACTGCCACAGATTGAAGTCCCAGATACCCAGCCGCTTTGATATCCAAACAATATTAATAATGACTCTTCAAGCTCAAAACCGTCTTTTTCTAAGGTAACGTCCAATATAGTATTACACCGAGTTCGACAATCCCATCACTACCAAGCTTCGATGACACGGTGGATTTCCTTGGACGACAGAAGCATGGCCAGCAGCTCAACTTGACACCCCTCGTAGGAGATGTTATCTTGGTGATTAAGATAGATTCCTCGTTGCCATCACCAATATTGAGGAACTCATCTCCGACCTGTCAAGCTTTCATCTGCTGAAAACGGCTACGCAGAGTGCACAGAGTCGATTCATGCTGAAGGGAAGTTTCGCCCAGGAAACCTTGGAAGATAACAGATGCTATCAATTGTCGTTGTAAATCAAAGGCCGTAGCACGTAAATCCCATCCTGCTTCAAGATGTCAAGGCAAGAATCTTTGCCAGCTCGGTTCTCCCCACTTTAGACGTAAAAGGGGCGCAGTAAGAATTCCTAACAAATATTCACTACAACAAGTCGATAGACCCTGCATGAACAGGAGGATACCGGTGTCAAGTCGGTTTGGTCTGTTTGCCACCATGCGCGCTCATTGCTCGGGATAGATGCATCGTCTCATCGGCCTTGGTTGGGCCAGGACTTTTCGAAATCTGTTGGAATATCGATCGGATTATCGATGGGAACGTGGAGACGTCGGTCGGCCTGGCTGAGCCAATCAGATCATGCGGAACCACCTCCGTCAGAGTGGGTCCGCCTGGCCAGCCATACTACGTATCACGGCCTACGTAGATTGCTGCCCTTCACGCTAGATTCTTTCTCAAACACACCTGCGAATCCACGAATACCCTCATCTATTGAGACCGTTCGTTATCACTTAAGTGACCCGTGAAACCAACAAAATCGGCTGGCGAGCTTTCTTTGCCTTAGATGGCTCTGTTCGATCGTTGCCTACGGGCCAACATGAATGAGAAAGAAGTGACGGTGATGTGCCAGTTCAAGAGATTGGCGTCATTCTCCCTTTCTAACTTCGACGGAGGATACGGTTCGGTGGCTTCGGTGGCCTTTGGCTTCCCCAGGGGTCCCTTGCGAAGGCCCCAAAGCTTCCCTGGACCCCGCCCCCATCTCTCTGGTCACTTATCTTCTGACGGCCCTTTTTTTTGCTTGCACTGAGCAGACTGCTGAGAATGTCGACTAGCGACCCCAATCTAGAAGGACAACTTCCCGTTGCCAAGCTTTGCTGAGAGTTCAGACTGGACCTCCCTTATACGGAGTACGACGCCGAGCACACACTGTGCACTCCGATCGAAGACCCAGCGCCACGTTCCACGATAGAGAAGCCAACAGATTCTCTCTTTTCTTTTTGAGTTGCTGGGGTGACTCCATGACTGGGAAGTCAGGACCGTACTTCGTGAGCACTTCTAACCCCTTGAGTACGTACGGTACGAGCTCATGGATATTGTAAGGACTAGAGGGTCCTTATTAAGTGTGTGTGTGGTGCATTGATGGCACAAAGTGCTATCACTGGTTGATCTTTTGGGCATTATGCCTGAACGGTCTATGGACGGGCTTAGCACACCACCTAAGTTCCCTGACAGATATAGACACAAATGTCGATCGGGAGGAGAAGCATTTCCACCCGAGTCGTGGATGGTATGAAGAGGGCACGAATCGGCCCGTGACCAAGAGTTGTTTGGGGACGTTCCGACTGTTCCTTGCACACCGGCACACCACTTTCAGAGTTCGTCCTTTCAGAAGAAGGTTGACGGTTGTTGAAGCGTGCGATTTCATCGAGAAACCGAGAAGGGGGGGGGCTTTGGATTTTAGACCCCGAACCATGATTCTACACGGCTTCGGGAAGTGTGAACCCCGCAAACTGAGAGAAGATGAAAGAAGAAACTCTGATCGGAATGCGGGCAGAGAATTGTATATACAGGGGACGCTAGAAGAAAATAGTCCCCCCCCCCCATTCGATCCACGTTTCTCGTCCTTCACCAGCACATACGTTTGCCATCATGTCGGAGGTCTCTGTGATTCCCGCGCCGCCGGGCGTCGAGGTCAACTTTGACCATCCGCGGCAGCAAAAGGTGCTGGAGCACTATCTCATCTTCGGCATAGGCGGGACGCTCGCCTTCATCGCCCTCTGCCAGAGGTTCTACACCAAGCTGTTCCTATCAAAAGGCCTGCAGATTGACGACGGTACGTGAGCCGGTTCGCCGGCAACCCAGGCCGAGCGGTTTCTCTGTCGCCAGCTGATCAAAAGCCCACAGCCTTCATGTTCCTTGGATGGGTAAGCTTTCGCGCTCCATGCTGACCACCCATATATACGTCTTGATCGCCACGGGCTTCTTGGCCACCGGACCACGGGCTAACCGGAAGTTGTTGTCCAGGCTACGTCCATAGTCACCCAAGGGATGCTAGTTGGTTAGCATCGCCCCAATGGCCGTTGAAGCTGACGTGATTAATCCAGCGTCAATCATCGATGGCGGCATGTGTGCCCACGCTTGGGAGATGCCTTTATCCAGGTTCGAGCGGTATTCCGTTGTGAGCGCTCTAGAACCCCCGAGACAACCGTACGGCTAACACGGCCAAGACCACATATGTGACAGCACCGGTCTTCATGCTGTGTAACGGGTTTACGAAACTGTCTCTTCTGACATTCTACCTTCACGTATCACCTCAAAAGTGGTTCAGAGTCGCTGTGTGGGCAGGCATCGTCGTCGTGTCTCTCTACACCGGGTGCATCACCATCCTCATGATCTTCCACTGCAACCCCATCAGAAAAGCGTTTGACTTTCACGTCGCGGGCGGGACCTGCTTGAACGTTGGCGTGCTCTACATGGCGACGGCGGTATCAAACATCGTCACCGACCTCGTGCTGTTCGCCCTGCCTATTCCTACGATCTTCAACCTCCGCATGAAGCTGGCGCAGAAGATCGGCGCTGTGTTTATCTTCGCCATCGGCTCAATGTGGGTTGGCCACCGTTCGGCCCAGCGTTGAGGACCGGAACGCTGACGTGGCTCGCAGGACCGTCGCCACATCCATCGTCCGGTTGACTTACCTCCCTCAGCTTTTATCGAGTCTCGACCCATCGTGGGATGCCGACCCGGCGAACCTTTGGACGTGGGTTGTCTGACAGGAACCGAACCAGGTTACGTTTCGTCCAACACCTAACCTCGTCTTAGATTCATCGAAGCCAACCTCTTCGTACTCTGCGGCTCGATGCCGACGCTACGGAAGTTTTTCAAGCACTTTGCGCCGAGAATCCTGAATTACTCGGCGAATCCGTCATCATACATCCACAACTACCGAGCATCCGGTTCTATCATACGGCGGTCCAAAACGCCGAAGAACAGGCAGGGGAATCAAAACGAGCAGATTCCGGACGAGAACAAGATGAAGACGTTCAGCTCGGATCGCACCAGGGAAGAAGATGTCGGGTTCACATCCGTAGTTGTCGCAACCGGAGAAAGAGCCAGTGAGGACGACAGGAGAAACAAAGCGATACTACAGACCAAGACGATTACGATACAGCGTGACTAGAGAAGGAATAATATCTATCACAGCATGTTGTTTATCCAATACAATAGTCGTTTGTAATACGATCTCACTTCCCGATAGCATGCGCGTGTTTCACCCAGCCACGCCAACGGCGTAAGTGGGAACAAATCGAGTGCTCGTTAAGCTGACGCATGATGATCTCTGTGTTCGAATAAGTGCTCAATCGGGCGAGTGAGGCTAACTAACTGCTTGCGCAGACTCCTCATCGGAAGTAAGTCGAACTCGATTATTCTTTTCCATCCGAGATTCCCTTCCCAACTACCGGAAGCCACGTGATGAGGACAGACGAGTTTCTGAGTTTTCGAGGTTGAAAACTCAAAAAAGCTTGGTCGGGATGGATCGTCGTGGCATTGCACATAAGCTTTCTTCACCAAAGTGAAATCACAGCAACTCAACACAGTACGCGTTTTGTGTCTGACACTGGGCACAAAGTCCGAGTCAGTCACGCACGCGCCTGACAGCCAGTGCCCAGCCTTCCGACAGCTGGCAACCAGCAATGCATTGCAGCGCCAGTGGTGGTCTATCAGTGCACCAGCAGAGCAGCAACTCTCTTTCGTCAACAGCTATTAACTCCCATTGCATTCTCAGCAGTCAACTGCAGCTATTGCAGCTGTGCAGGTTGAAGGTTGCAAGGAAGGAATCACCGAGGTCTCAGAACTGATGTCCACACAGCCAAGGCCGTTTTCCTTTTGGGAAGAGGGGGGGGGGTCGTGCCTCAAACTAGACTCCGGCCATCTCATTCTCCACGTCCACATCCACTGAATTTCGACTTCAACGGCCCCTAGGATTGTGACTTCAGGTATCACTAACACCTCCTCCTGCTCTACCCCAGCAACCACATGGTGCTCTATTCGCTCGACCGGAACGGCCACGGTCCGCGGCGCCGCCTTATACGGGTGTATGACCGAGGCGCCGCGACTGCTGGCGGCGACATGACGCTTGATAAGTGCACCAAGTTCTGCGGGCTGGCGGCAAGGTGCTTTGGTGTTGAGCACGGCCAGGAGTGCGGACTGTACCCCCGAAAACGAAGTCGCAGAGGGAGAGAACGGTTGCAGTAGATGAAGAGAAAAGGTGCTTGTCTGCTAGGAGTATTATCTTTCAGGGTCCTGAACAGCGTAGGAAAGGAAGGGGGGGGTGGGGGCGTAGGGAAGAAAGGAAAAAGTACTAATGAACATAATTCCCAGATGAACCGGCCCATCTCAGTAGTTCCCATGAGCGAGCCTTTCCCAACTCACGTATCCGTGCCGCGGGTCTTGTCATTATCCTCTCCATGACTCCCCTCGAGTACCCGGCTGTACTCCTCGCTCTCGGCCTTAGTCATGGTAGCCGCCACCTTCGCGCTGGGCTTCTTGCGCCAGTCGGCCCACTTCTACTCATCGCAAATACGCAATGACCTTGGGGCCAAGGTACAGAACGGCCAGCTTCGTCTCGGAAGGCCACGGACGAGTTTCTCTCGTTCTTGCCCAGGACGTCCAGGAGCGTCTCGCGCATACCCATGAGCCACAGGACCGCAACAGAGACGTACTCGTGAACCGTGACAAACGCGCCGCCAGCCGTCACCTCGGGCTGCGGGGTGCTTCGCGGAGGACGGGAATCTCGGGGACCGTTGCCAGCAGGTCAGTCGGTTTTTGGGATTACCATTACTGGCAGGCGAGACGAACCAAAGCGTCCGCCGTATCATGGGGCCGCGGGTCCCGCAACCGAGTGATCTACGAGTCCACCTTCGGCTCCGCCAAGGGGGTTGGTGGGTACGTCTGACGGGGCTTGCTCCGGCCGGTGGAGGGCGGGGACCAGCCCGCTGGATGCCCGTGCCCCTGACGTTTCCCATCTTTCAACATTTGACAACTTGCTTCACCTGGATGCGGACGCTGTACTCCCCGGCATACACGCTGGAAACAATGGGCGAGTACATCTTGTAGCCTATAATAGCAACACATGATTTTATTGTACATTGTAAACAGATGGCTGATTCCTCTGCGATCTGTAGGCGTCCAAGCCGTGACAGCCTGCTGCTCGTACACTGAACTCATCGGAACCGTCAACCTGCGTATTTGCTTTTACATTTGCTGATAGATCGAGAGATGGTGTAATTTGACACCAAAATCCTTCGGGGTGCGTCGTTCGTTGTGCCGCCTCGGGCAGCTCACAAAAGAATGGCAGCCGCTGCGGCAACTAGAACCGCATCGATGCTGTGACCCATGGGGTTAACGAAGTTGGTCGAGGTAGGCTGGGACGAAGATGTGGCGGTGGCCTCGCCTATAGCCGCCGTGATGGTGCTTGAGGCAGAAGAAACGGCGTCTCCGGACGACTGCTTGTACGCACCACAAACCGAACCAACAGCTCCGACCGCATCTGAATAGAATCACCTTTAGTCAGTTTCCATCATTCAGCCCTCCCAGGGGGCAAGGGTTCTAGCTAATCAAGAAGAGCAGTTGACTTACCGCTGGTTTCCTTGTCTTTGCAGTCACAGAGGCGAGTGCACGATTGCCCTGGTGGTCGCGATCACCGCTACCACCAGTTTCATTTTCTCGACCCAGCCTAAGGTAAATACAATATAGGAGCGGCAATAGGATATGGTATCGACATCAGTTTCCACGGCTAGGAAACAGTCGGAAGTAAGACGGGAGATTAGCCCCTATTGCTCCACGAAATAGAAGAGTACAATCAGTGCCGCAAGGTTAAGTATTCGTTGATAAGAATCGCTTTAGGGACACACACTCGGCTTCTTAGACTACCTCGACCTTGAGGGCAATGCTGTTCCCGAGGGATACGACCCCGAGGATGTGGGTGACGTCTTTTTCTCCCCGCGAACCACCCGGAGCGCTTTGTTATGAAGCCTGGAAATGGAGGCCTCCTTATTCCCTCCTGGGTTACTGAGATGGAAGGTTGGATGCTTCGCCACTGGTGGAGCCGCGTTTCTCGCCTGCGTGGCTGGCAGAGCGATGACAAGACTTTTCCAGCACTCCCGAACGGTCCATCCGAATACTTGGGGAAGCAGTCCAGCTTTCACACGTGTTCGTTTTGAGACAAAAAAACATCTTGTTTGGTAGCAGGGCGAGCCGGCCCGGGCAGAAGTTAATGTCAAGGTCGGCCGTATTGGGTGACTTCGTCGCCACTGCGTTAGTTATCAGGTGAGAGTAACCAATTCCTGCGGGAGCCGGCTAGCACATAACGGTGCTTATGCTTGAACGGTGTAAGATCCCGGAATTACCTAGGGTGATAGGAGGAGCTTCTCCTATAAATGTAAAGTAGATGTTCAACGCAAGCAAAATTAGGCTCCTCGGCCTTTAAAGCACGTTTCCGGGTGAAGCCTAAAGAAAATCCCGCGTCTACGCCATTTCTGACCATGAAAGCATGCATCGGCTCATGGGTCCATCGCAGCTGGTCGCAAGTCTGTCGATATCTTCCGAATATCCACCGCTTCAACTGCTGTGCCGTTGTTACCTCAGGAAGCCCCTCAGGGACTTAGTACAATCACCTGCCTAGTTCCTGAGCCCTACCGTTGTGGCACGAATATATCAGCGAAGACATATCCTGTTGACCTTTTCCCTCTGTACCATACAGCACCTGACATCAAAATGAGGCCCCCCTGGGGCGGCTGTTACGGCTTGATTACGCATGGCGAGGACAAGTACATTGACAACCTTATTGCCATTAAGGAGGTGCTTTGGGGAGGACCACCATCACTCCCTCGGTCACCGTGTAGAGGTCGCGGGAGGTACTTCACACCGGATCTTGCGGGCCGCATCAAGCGGTCCGCCCGCTCGAGCTTCCATGATGCTACACACGCATCAGTCTTCATCCTGAATGGCGACAAGGCTCGCAGAGTCGCGAGAATGGTGTAGATGCAAGCTGGGTATCTCCAGAATTACTTGGTGCCACATGGAGAGGACCTCCTTCGGGACTACTTGGAGAATCGGAGATGAACAAATTCATCCAGACATGCATGCTTATATTGAGTCGACCTCGTCACTCTGGACCATACAGCCCCTGACATCGATCTCCCCCGTCACGAAACAAATTCTGCACACCACAAGCGCAATCGCCGCCCAGACGAGTATAGACACGCACATCTCACTAGGAAGTCTTTGACTGACTTGATCATTCATGCCGTAGAGTCAGCTTCACGATCCCGGTACAGGTCGCGGTTGGCAAGACGGCAACAGTTGAGAAGGATGCAGAGAAACCCGGTTCACGGCGACTTGTGAGCAGTCATCCCGGCTTTCTGGCGAGATCTTATCCGTATACAGCCCGCTTCTACGGTAGAACGGCCGACTACCTAGGCACCTTGTTACCAGGCAGGCCAGAATGCATGGATCAACCATTCCGAATGCGACCGACAACTCCATGCTGTTATGCAACCGATCTTTCTCGTACAACAAATGAAAAGCGGCCTGCGTGCAGGCAGGGTTACAGGAGAAAAAACGTGAGAAACATGTTCCATATGAACCCGACACACATGCCGACCAGCGCCCTGTATCCCACGGGCACGAGTGCAAAGTTAAACAGGGCCACCAGCGGCCAAAACTTCCACGCCGCCTTGATCAGGTCGAAGATGCGCTCGCTCCAGATCTGGTAGACCAGTGGCGAGAAGCCGAGGCGCAGGGCGGAGGTGATGATGAGGAAGGCCGAGTTCATCATGAACAGGCCGATGGTCTGGTCGACCAGGATCTTGCGGGCGACATTGAAGTAGTTCTTGGGGGGCGGCCCTTCGGGCTTCTCGGGCTTTTCGACCCGGGGCTCGACGATGGAGGCCTCTCGGCCCCGGCGTCCCCCGGCGGCGGCGGCGGCGGCGGCGGCGGCGGAGTTCGGGAAGCGGTCCTCGAGGAAGTGCTGCCACCAGTAATTGATGTGGCCCTGGATGAAGCCGAAAGTGGCGAACTCGAGCACGCGACGCACGTCGAGCGGGGGCCCGCCGCCGGGCAGCCGGTGCTGGTTGACGATCTGCGCCGTGAAGTTTGCGGTGCCCTTGAGGAGTGATGACTGGACCGCCGTGGCGAGGATCGATGGCATTATGGCGTCGTCTGCTGGGGTCGGTCGGGGGTTGAATGGTGCATTTGAGGCTGAAAGTGAGACGCGAGCGCGGAGGCGGCTCGTTCGGAAGGTTTGGCGGTGTGTTTTTGGTTGAATTTGGGACCACGTTGTACATTCCGTGCCGCCACACACACACACACACACACACACACACACACACACACACAGGAGCTTTGAGCGCGCTCGGTTCATGTTCATGCCTGCCGGCGCCGATATCGTGCCTAATCTCGGTTCGTCTTGCCGCTCCACAGTGAAACGGGAAAGATTAGCCACCCTTGCTGAGGGATTCAAAGCCCCATTGCTGACCTTTGAACTTGATAATGTTGAATGATGATGAGAACGTTTTGAATTTGGATGGTTAGATGTGTTCCGGCATGACACTTTTTCTAGTTAGACATAAGTTTGTGAAAATTCGCGGATGGGTAAGAGAATGAATTAGAGCATAACAGTTAGATAAAGAGACGGACAGATTGATGCATCAGTGCTTCACATGAGACTCATCGCTTCGGGAAAGATGTTACTAAAGTCGTTCGATCTATGAAATGAGAACTTTTGTTTAACCGAAAGCTATATTAGCAAACTTGTGACTATGTAGAATTAGAAACTTACAATACAGGCAGGCGAAACAACTTCATCCAAAATTGTCATGAGTATGCGACAATGATGGTCACAACATGGGCGTAATTTGGACACATAATTACTCGACGATCCAACTTTCTCTTAAACATCTTGCTACATATCCCGACCCTCATTCAACGTACCCTAATATTCTCAACCTGCCAGACCAATCCCTTGCAATTCGGCTCCCTAAAGCTCGCGTCCTCCCCTCCAGGACAGTGGTACAGGCATCCCGCGAAATCGGCACGTCCCACCAGCACTGTCTAATCGACTTTAACAGCCTGAAGCAGGATCTGGCTTTGCTAGTGGGCCACTGTTGTCCCCGAGTTGCCGCAGAAGCACGCGCTATTTTGTTTGAGCGCGCAGTTGGACACTCGAGTCCACCTTCCAGTTTCGTCTTTGGGGGTTCCTTGGCCTCACTTCGCGAGCGTCTGCCCCGGAAGAAACGAAAATGCGAGAACAAAAGGCTTGAAAAGATGCATCGTAGCTGGCTTCAGGGTGAGGATAGGACCGGGACTGCGTCCACTATGGCTTGTAGGAGGCAGTACTTACATCAGTGAGGAAAATCGGTGCTCTAGAGTGACTCCAGTGACTCCAATGGTCTCTTCTACAGGCTTGGTTATTTGAAATCTAGATCGAACAAAACCTCAAACCCCTGCTAACAGCGGTCCGCCTCATCCGGGTAGCAATCAAGTAAAGTTTGGCAGACGAGGGTTCCCATCGGGCGCAGCTGGGCCTCGTTCGTTTTCTATTGACGGGAGGCTTTTCCGATCAAAAGCATTGCCGAGAACTCTTTTGCCTATTTGGACACTCGATAATCAGCGATTTCGGTGTAAAACTGGAGTATTTTCAAACTCAAAGATAGCGAGGCCCTTTTGCACCAGACGAAATCAGCGATCTTTCTCTCAGACTCATGATTAAGTATTTTTCATCAAAAGAAAACTTGAATTCGATATATCTGAGTTTTTCAACCGCTATTACTTCCAGCGTCTGGGAGTCTGCATGCGTTCGTCTTGAGCTTTGGACTAGAAGACACCGGAAACCTACTGGCATGTCTTTCGCTTCTTAAACATCGCTTCTGAAGCTTATCACACCTCACCCAAGTGAGTGGGAAAAGAGCTAAGTTTCTCAAATAAAAAATGAACAATTTGAAAGCACCGCCTCTGATGTAATTGGAGAGAATAACGAGTTTCGTGGGATGGCGCGCTGAAATCCTCCCAGCCACAAGTTGCTGAACAGGCAATTGTCTGAACCCCAAGGAACGCCTGCTCCTATGAGCGCCAAAACGGCTTGAAAAGAGCTTTTCCAATTGCACTGAAACTGCGCTAGACCAAGCGCATATCCCAAACAGTCATTGTCGAAGTTGAACCCAACTGCATGGAAGGAAGCGATGAAGCTAACCGAATCAAGGTGCCACTGAGGTCTCTAGATTATTCTTGCTGTTGGCAGAGAGCTTCACCAAAGTAGCTAGAGACTGAAAATGGTTTTCATCGGTTCTTCTTCAGTATCATTATATCATACAAGCCTCTAGAACTCTCACTCCAGCCTTTAGGAATCGTATGACTCTAACTTGGACCGTGCAACTAGATCATACAGGAAGAACCTAGTAGCGGAACCGGAGTATTCCTGTATAGTCTGCTTTAACAAGGTGCCATATAAATAGCACAGCTCTGACTTGGACTGTGCAGCTAAGTGATACAGGGAGAACCTAGTAAGAAGAAGAATGTTTTGCGTCATGCGCTTGGCGAGGTGCTACGCTCAGAAATATAGCATTTTTGAGGGGATTTACGCCTTCTACAGATGTTACAACGAGGACTTGCGGCGACAATAGCGTCAGACTGGGGTAAATATCGTGATGCATCAAAAGGGGACAAAAATGGTCAATGCTTCCACCTCTCTCTGCGGCCTGCACAGCAAACAAGGACGGATTTGGAAAAGCATGATGTGGTGGAAGCATGACTATATTCTTGTGTACTGTGATGTATAGAGCTATAGTAGACTACAGACAACTACGAGCTCGTCGTCCGCTTGGGACCCCTCACTTCGGAGGGAGTAGCGTACACCTCGACACAGCCCGCTCAGTATACTTGTGTACTAGCCCTCGATGAACTGAGCGACACCGGGCTTGCTACGGGAGTAGGAAATATGGACAACGGCCGAGTGCACTGTGCGGCCGAGAGAAATAATATACTGGAAGAAACAAAGACGCTGCGTGTACACCGAGCCCGATTCACCACCGCCTTATGACCTCCGCATTCAGGAGCAGATGTTGCGGGCGGCGTTGCCGGAAAGGTTCCAGCTGATGTTCGTGCCGCAGGGGGACGCGCGGACGGTGGTGTCGTCGACCCTGGCGGTGATGGAGATGTCGCGGGTGACGGGGAACTCGGAGCGGGCGGAGAGGCGGACCTCGCCGCCGCCCTTGACGGTGCCGCCCTTGATGGTGATGCCGTAGCAGTTCTCGATGAGGATGGCGTTGTTGCCGTTGTTGGAGAGGTCGATGGTGCCGATCTCGGCGCCGCCGGACTGGGAGACGCAGAAGACGCCGCGGCCGCCGCCGCGGGAGACGACCTTGGTGATGAAGACGTTGGTGGTGTAGGCGCCGTTGGCGAGCTGGCCGTTGTTGTTGGCGAAGCGGAGGGTGCCGTAGCCGGTGCCGGCGCCGACGTTGTCGCCGTCGACGAGACCGACGCGGGCGTTGATGGTGTTCTGGAGCAGTAGGCCGGACTCGCCGCAGTCGCGGGCGATGACCTGGTCGATGGTGAGGCCGTCGGTGTTCCAAGTCTCGACGGCGTGGCTGCCGGCGCCGTTGACGGTGATGGTGCCCATCTTGACGTTGGAGTTGGCGGCGCGGTCGCGGTCGAAGCGGATGCCCATGCCGCCGCTGAGGTTCATGGTGATGGCGCCCAGGGTAAGGTCCTTGGTACCGGAGAAGCGCATGCCGAAGTAGGGGCTGCCGGTCATGGTGAGGTAGGGGATCTTGACGCCGGCGACGTCGGTGACCTCGATGGCACCGCGGCCGGAGCGGAGGCCGGCGTCGATGGTGCCGCAGCCCTCGAAGGTCTTACCGGCGCCGATGGTGATGGTGCCGGCGCCGATGGAGCCGGAAGCGATGACAGAGACGCGCTGGCCGCTCGAGATGGCGTCGACGGCGGCCTGGATGGCGGCGAGGTAGTTGGAGCCGGCGTAGACCTCGGTGGATCCCCTGGTTGCCACGAAGGAGCTTCCGGAGCCGGTCACGCGGGCGTTGGGAGTGCCGGAACCGCACTGAGCGGAGACGGAGGAGGCTAGTGCCAGCACTGCCGTGAGAAAAGAGAACTTGGCCATGATCACGTCGGATGTGTATAGGCGAACACGGAGGAAACCGAAGGGGGGGGGGGG
>PUHP01000099.1:3103-34032 GCA_006783085.1 Colletotrichum shisoi | reverse complement strand
GGGGGGGGGGGGGGGGAGCAAGAGGTGGTGAGACCAAGTCCTTCCCTGGACGTAAAGCCCGGGCACGGCGGCAAGTTTATATCCCAACTTCTCGATGGTTCCCTTCGATCTGAGGTAGAGACAGCGGTGCATACGAACAAGACCAGAGATGCGCACCACTCCGCGCTGGATGCGCTCCCTCTGCCCCCTCGTAACAGGCCCGTTCGTTGGAGGACGAAATTGGACCGACCCCTAGATGCGCGCCTCGACCGGGAATGTAGCCTCCGCATTCATTTACCGCAGGCTCGTAGGCGGCTCGGCATGGCGACGAGGTGGCTCCGAACAGGGTTCCAAGGCCGCCGGGCGTGCATCGTGGGTTGTCAACCCTAGGATGCAGGGTAACCCCCAACGGGCACAAGCACAGTCTGCACAGAGTGAGTGGCTTGCATTTTTCTTCTGGAGCGCTTATCCTTCCCGATTCATGCCTTTGAAACTTCCGTCCCTTAGCTCACACGCTGTGTCTTGGCGCCCACGCTGGCTCTTTCTTGGCGGCGCTGGATGGGGACTGATGAGACGGTATGACTTGCAAACATGGGCCCCAAGACACCACCAAAGAAGAAAGGCGGCCGAGAAGAGTCACCCTTTTGGTTTTGCAACCTACACTGAACGTGACGGGCGACCGACTATGCCGAGTTGTTTTCCATTTCCAGATGTTGATTTGGAATCTCATAAGCTCGTGCTTCTCCAGAACTTTGTCGATTTGACTTGCCAAAATCACCGAGCCCGGGTTATACCGCGCAGCAAGCACTCTATTCTACCGAGTGTATGTTCTTGGCACTGGCGTACGGAACACCTGCTAGTCCAAGGGGCAGCGTCTCATATTGACAATATTTTTTACTTCAAGCCTCAGCCACCTTGGGGTGGAAGCCCGACTGTTTCGCGAACTCAATATTATGTCGCACCCGACCCACCGAGGTATTGACAATGAACGTCATCTGAAGTTGTTCCCCAAACCTTCTCGAGGAGTCTAGCGGCCTTCCTCTGGTTCCAAACTATCCATTCGTGTCTGCGTCGGATCTCTTAGGACGGAATCCTCGGCTCGCACCCAGATGCCCCGGAGAACACACAATGACTCGACCAGTTCGTCGCTGTCTCCCTGAGGCTTGAGCAATCATCATAATGTGGCAAGACTCTATTTAGCGGGCCCCCAGCGCACGGGCGTGTTTTCCCCGCCTTTTCTTTTCGACATGTTCTGTGCTCCCGCCGGCACTGGGCACAGTCCCGGTGGTATTATTCCGCTCGCGCAGAAGCGCACGAACGCAACAGGTCACTCACATTTCGCGTTCAACCAGCCGCCTTCTTTGCGCTTGCAAACAATGGAGAAAGGAGGCCCTGACGAGAAAAATGGGGTCGCGTTAGTTCGCTTTGGCGCTGCTCCTGACTTCTGTCCCGTGGCCGGCAAATACGAAACCGACCTGCGGCCTCGTCAAGTTGACATCGCAGCATTCGCACATGGCAGAGATGACGACTCGTCTTCCGCGGAGCATGTCAAGTGTCAGCAGAGATTGGGCTTGGGTTCCTAGTCGCAATGCGCATCCCCAAATTGTTTTCGACGAGGAACCAGCTGACGGCAGCTATTCGGCGCGTCGGTGAAACCGGGGCCGAGTTGAGTCCCTAACGGGGGGGGGGGAGAGCACAAATCAACCTTCCAAAATGGTACTCTGTAAACAGATCATTGATCGCATTTTGCCTGCCCGGCTTCAATAGACAGTGATCGAATACCGGCTCCATAATTCACTCGGGCTCTAAACTCGATAGATGCTAGGGGGTCAGCAAGGGCAGCAACTGCTACAACTCCGGGGCAACTCTTTAACTTACTACGTAGTCTCTCTAACGGTAGCCGATCGAATCTGGTCTCTTGCCCCTCTCTCTCTCTCTCTGAAAGACCACGGAACGATCAAGCTTTTCTGCGCCATTCAGAAGAGCTGTTGGGCCGTTGCTTCTAACCCCGCAAACTTGGGGCATACTCAATCAACCAGTCACCAATTACCGGCCCTCGATTTGTCCTGTCACGGAGTTGCCCTTTCCTAAACGGTCTGAACCCCAGAATCTCTTTCAATAGTTCGCCTTGTCGCGATAGTTGCTAACCATCTTGGTCCAGCCATTGACAACCGAACGTGACTCTTTGCGGGGGAACCGCGGTCTTCGCGTGCTTCTGGATAACCCGAAGCTAGCGTAAGTATTCATCGGACTCGTCTTGGCAACGTCTCGCGCTCTCTAGTTTCGGGGCGAGAAAGCGAAGACCCAAAAGTGCCGGAACACTCGACTTTGGATGAACGCCTGGACAAGGAATATGCTGCAGACCTCGCCAAGGCCGGCTCCACGGCGTCAGCAATGACATGCTGCCCGGTCCAATGGCCAGGACCTTGCTCGGCTAATACATACAGTCTGTTAATCTTCGTCTAAAGACAGTAACACAGTGAATATTCCGATTTGTGTCTCCCAGCTGTCCTGCTGTGACGAACTCAGAAGTGCCAGGCAAATCCAGGCTCTGCTTCTTCTTGCGGATTGACGGCACGCACAGCTGCATCCCGATTACGGTGTTTGAGTCACTCCAAAGGATGAAAACCGGTAAGCCCAGTAGTAAATGACTCTACGTTAGTACTTGAATCAACGCCCGGCAAAAATGCAAAGTAATCGGCATCGAAATCTTGGCGCTAGGGACGGGTGACTTTGATTCAAGTCCATCGGTGCTGAGCTGAAGTACCTCCGATAGGAACGACAGCAGAATTCATGCCCAATTACACGGAATCCTCCCAGAGCGAGCGGGAGGCTAGCTGATAATTTCAAGTATTATGCGGCTACGCCATTATGAAGATGAAACCTGTCGCTGCGTCTTTGTTGCCTTTCGTCCAGATGTCTTCTTCTGAGGCGCAATGCGTGGGCCGCGGCCCTCCTAACAACATAATCTTGGCGCACACTATGTTCTGCGAAATTTATCAGGGTTACCAAGCTGCTTCTCAGAGGCCTTAAAATACTGAAGTCCGCCGATGGGCGGCCATCGGCCTCAAAACTCGACCGCAACGAGCATTTTCCCTGCAGTCTCGTGGTTCCCCTTTCTTCTTCTCCAAGGCTCTCTCTGTGAGGATGTTTACCGCTAATGCCGGACTTGTGTCCCCTTGAAGGCCAATCTAAACCGTCACGTATGTCGAATGCCACGAAGAGACGTCGTCGTCCGCCAAGATGCACATTTAATCTGAGCCTTTCGGGCCTTTGACCAGGTGTCCCCCATAACCACGCTCGAACGCGAGGGTACTTCAATCTCAATCGAGCGGCGGGCGCCAATGCTTGCTTTGCAAAGGCTTCGCTTTAGCCGTCCCTTGAGCTGAGACAACGCGGGCCACGGGATCCACCAATGGCTGTAACTCTCTCGACTTGGCGCCGATCCCGATGGTTTCAGAAGATACACTGCCCCGGCGTAGGTGGTCGAGATTCGTCTTCTTTTCTTGCCTAGTCTATCAAGTCCTAACGCGAGGCATCATGGTATTTATCAAGGTGTTACAGCAGACAGTAACTGCTGGTAAGTTTGTGGTTAAAAGGGTGTTTTTTTTCGCCGTGATTCAGGCCGTCAGTCGGGGCCCATAAAGGTCAAGCGTCTATCAAGTCCTTTCGAGTGCTTCGAGGATTTACTGGACTTCTCCGGGGCCTGAACGGCCTCCGCCACCGTGCCATGGCGCATTAGTGCCGCGTGAAAACCACGTATGCGGGTGCCGGGCTGGGTTACAAGTCAACATGTGCAACTGTGCAAATTGACACGGCGCGCTCTTCGCCCAAATTGGCGCATCAGTGACGGGGGCCTCACTGGATCTAGACAACTTACACAAACTCATACTCCATGTGGAGGGCCCGGCATGGAAACAGAACTTGCAAGGGACGGCCAGTGTCGATAAGAAACTAAGAAGAAAGAGTCCTGTTGCGGACATAGATAAGACCGAGTATGGTGACAATTCCACCATAAGACTTGATAATTGACTAAATTGGCATTGTAAGACTTCTACTTAGTCGCTTGATAGTTCCATCTTTTGTCGGGCTGTCTTGACCCCAAACCACTCTAGCAAGTAGACTTGAGCTCTGATCGCCTGCTAACATTTCCAAAAAAAAAAACCCCCCATTAAAACTGAAAGATCGCTCGGTGTTTGATTTCCAATAAAGAAACGTATTGGAATAGACACTTAAGTCAACATCTCACTTGAATCATTTTGTAGGCTGTAGCGATATGAGAGTTCACCGAACTTGCGGATGACGAGAGGAAGGAGAGATCGGGAGAGATTGAGGCGCGTATAACTTGACTTCTCATCTCTGAGAACAAAGCAAGAGTCTATTTCTTTCATTTGTGACGTGTTTAGTCAATCGACCAATACGAATAATTGGGGATCACGTGTTAAGGCCAACCCTTGGGCCGGCAAACTTGCTCCTGAGAATGAAACCGACGAGTGGTCCTGTATGATCACAGATTTTGAACGCTCTCGAACACCTAGCAGGTTGACCTGGCAAGCTTGTTTCTCTATTCTTGAGTTTCACTGCATTGGACTCAACCTCAGAAGCAATCTTCTCTATTCTTTCTCACAATCTAATTTCACATGTCTCAAGCGCATATTCCTTTCTAGAGGGACGTATGCCACTGACTACACGGGATTGCGTTGCAAACGGGTTCCTCACTTGTGTGGCACTCTGAACGGCGCGGACAAGATGAGGACTACAGCCAGGATGAAGTCAAGGTGAAGTCAGGGGTAGCAAACAGTGTTCTAGGAGGCGTCTCCAGGCAACAGAGGAGCTTAATGACCGTAAAACAGCAGTAGGCAAGAGTACGTATTTTGAATCATTTCACAGCAACATCCCCCTTGGCCCTCTCTTCGCCTAACACTTCACTTCGTCCAAAATCTTCCCGTAATATAAGACAACCCTCAAGCGGAACCTCCTGAACTGGTCACAACAGTCCGTCCTCGCCGTATACTCGTCGTCACCTCAGTCCAGATCAACCACGAACACCAGCTCTCCGAGCATCAAGTTGACCATGTTCGATTTCTTTGCCGCGGTCCGCGACTTTTTCTGCGACACACACAACTCACAATCCCACCAGGACGCAATTGCTGAGATCGCACAGATTGTGGGCAACACTTTAAAGACCTGGGAGTGCGTGGTCATGGGACTCTTGGCCGTCGATCTCGCCATCACCCTCTACGGCATCGATGCTACGATCTCCGACGCCGTACTTCCCGTTTCCCACGAGATCGCCCTCGTCGCCTTCACCGAGCTCATCATCCTCGTACAGCTCATGCAGATTCTGCTTCCCGTGTACCCGGCCGAAGAATTTGAGACGTTCGCCGCCCCCCAGAACTTCACCCATCAGGGCGTCTGCAGATGGGTCGCCGGTCTCTTTGGGCTGCAAGAAGCCGAGTTCCCTGGCCGCCGGCCAAAGTTTGAAGAGGCCGACCCGAAGGCTTTCGGCGTGTTTCTCATCCCCGTTGCCGCTGCCATCTTGTGGAAGTGGCGGAGGGTCCGTCGACGCCAAAGAGAGATGAGGAGGGAAGAGCAGGCGGCGCTGGTTGCGCGGGCTTTCCGAATGTGGGAAGCATGGAGGCGCGACAATTGATTACTGTTGCTGGAAATGGTGCTTATCCTTCAAATACGGTGCTTTAACCAAGAGGCCGTTTCTCGAGACTATAGACAAATCATAGACGTGTCGTGTAGAGCATACTAGGACCTTGAGTCGCGGTGTTCCGCTCTTATTCAACCATCAGCAGCCAAACACTGAAATTTGAGAGTATGAAAGTTGGAGTTGGGCCTCAGGGAGCAGCTCTGGCTAAGCCAGCAGTAGATGGGGTTCTTGTCAACTTGAGATAAGCCAATACCATCATGTGCCATTTGCCTTACCTTACCTAGTTGAAACAACTGTTGTAGATGTAAATTATCACCTCGTTTCGTACGAGACTCTTTAATGTTCTAGAAGCGGAACATTCTTCTCTGAAATTTGCCCAGTCAACCTATTTCTTTTCATAAATATCATTGCATTTGTGGGGTTCTTTTTAGGCATGTGAGACGAGTCCAACAGTCAACTTACAGCAGCAGGCATAACCAGACGTCTTTATTTACTGAATTCTTTACGGCCATTGTTTTTACAACTATTTCAGTAGGAAAAAAAAGACAATCTCTCTTGTCCTTAAAGGGCCTGAGAAAAGCTCTGACCTCCTTGCTTTGCTTCTTCATCACAAAATCCTTGCACCAAGTGCCAAAACAAAACAGTGCATAACCAATTCAGTTTTGAACAACTAGTCAACTTTCGGACGCACCTTCCGTCTGACGATTTTTCAGCTGTGCCTTCTTTAACAGTTAGTTCCCATCTCATACAAAAACCCTTCGCTTAGGAAGAAATATTCTCTTTTGCCTACAACACCACAAACTGACTCTCTAGACAAAGCAATCCTCACACACTCTTTGACCCTCCTAAACAAACTACAGGGTTGATATCAGATCATTCATCATGGCGGACATTGTGCTTGGCGCCTTCTGGTAAGCTTCTTTATTTATTGCTGTACAGTTGGGGACCGGGCTTACATTCGCGCTGCAGGGCCTGGTACACATATGACGAGGCTCTTACCAAGTACCTCGCCAGCAAGACAAAGCCTATTCCGCTCCCGGAGAAGCCGTCTTACCAGAGCACCGACGTCAGCATCATTGTCGCAACTATCAACACGCCCGACTCTTTCACCAACAGCCTCCGCCTGTGGCTCGCCAACTGCCCCAAGGAGATCATCATCGTCACCATCGACCGCGACCTTCAGCGCGTCTATGACCTTGTCAAGCCCATCGTCGATGAGGGCGAGGACCGAATCAGCGTCATGACCGCCGATTATGCCAGCAAGAGACACCAGATGGTCGTCGGTGCTCAGGAAGCCCAGGGCAAGATCCTCGCCCTCGTCGATGATGATGCCTTCTGGAACACTACAGAGGTCATCCCGTACCTTCTTGCCCCCTTTGAGGACCCCAAGGTTGGAGGAGTGACTGGCAAGCAGAGGTGAGTCCAGGAGTCCCTCAAACTATGTATTCCCTATCTAGATCGTGGAGTCAAAGCTAATTGTCTCTTCACCTCTTCCAGTGCCTTCATTGCCCCGGAGGGCCGCAACTCGGCCGTCATCACTCCCTGGGAGGTCGCCTCGCTCCGCTCCCTCGACAATCAGAACAACGTGCAGGCCGTCCGCTCCAACGCCGACGGCGGCTGCTTTTGCATGGTCGGCCGCACCAACATGGTCCGCGCCGAGATCATGACGGACCCTCGTTTCATGCACGCCATCACCACCGACACCTGGTGCGGCACACTCCTGAACTCGGGCGACGACGTCTTCCTCACCCGCTGGCTCCAGACCGAGGGCTGGGACATCGCCATTCAGAATGCCCCCGAGGCCGAGATCACGACCATCGTCTTTGACAACGCCAGCTTCCTCCGCCAGCTGGTTCGCTGGCAGCGCAGTGCCATCCAGTCGTTCCTCACCATCGTCTTCTTCCAGCCTGGTATCGGACAGATCGCCAAGTGAGTCACTTGAACATGGTCCCGAGCACTTGTCTCTTGTGCTAACGCCTCGACAGGAAGCATCCCTACATGGCCCGCAAGCTCGTCGAGCGTCTTCTCCGACCTCTCCTGGCCTGGATCCACATCTTCGCCTTCATCCAGGGCTTGCGCAACAACTCTACCTTCGCGTAAGTGCTTCCCCCGAGGTTCGTGGTATGGACCAACTTTGTGATACTGACCACACTCTCGCAGGTACTTCGCCGCTTTCTGGTACATCTGGGGCTGGATCAGCACCTACCGCGGCTTCATCCGCCGCTTTCCCTACGTCGCGCCTCACATCTGGGCTTGCTTCCTGCTCGACAACGCCCACCCCATCCTGGAGGTCTATGCCTGGCTGACCATAACCACCCAGGCCTGGGGCACCCGCAACGAGGATGCTTGAAGAGGCCGAGGAAATCCTTTGGCACAGCAGGGCATAATACTAGTTGATGCTTGGTCTGGGAAGTGCCCCATGCAGTGTTGGGCGGCTGTTGCGGAAGAACGGAAACGCATCAACGGAGTTGGGCGGGAAGGCGATGAGCTCTACACTGCAATGAAGAAGAGAATAGGCAGCTGAGACTGTTGACAAGTGATGGTTTGAGCGTTTGCGCGTGATGTGATAGCGTTACGTTGTCCCTTACGTGCGTGACGTGACCCCACAACTAATGAGACTACATCTAAACCGACGGCAGCAAAGGCACCGAGCGCAGATTGTTTGAATTGACAGAGTCGTGGTCCTTGAATCCCATTAGCCATACAGACTTCCCACCTGGCTCGGTTGCTGCCGCACCCTGGACAGCATCCTCCCAGAGCCTGAATGCCAATGTACCCTCAGCCGCTGTCATTCCCCCTTTGAGAGGGGGGGGGTTACCAAAGTACATGCATGGTTCGAATCCAACGAATCAGCTCGATGGTTTTGCAACCTGGTTGTCGTAGGTCTGCGTTGTTCTTTAGTTATGGGAGGGATGTGTCAACGCAATAAGAGCCAAACTACACTTTGTTTACAGTCAAAAGGCGCTGCCGAGTCTGGCCCCGATACTCTCCCTGTTCCGCATGAGGAGGCGAAGCAAGACAGTGCATACATACACCAAAATGACTCGATTCAAGGCAATCCCATCCTTTTTTTCCTGCTCTGTTTCGAGCAAAGGGAGCGTGCAGGATCCCCCCCAACTTCTGCTGCGCCACAAATGGGTTCCAATGCACGTCGCCTGAGAGGCCCAAGTCCCTGCCTGGCCTGGCTGCATCAGGGTATCATGGTCTATTCGATGTCAGAAATTATGGTCTCTCAGCCTTTTTGAGTCTTCCGAAATCTCTGGTTTCCCCATGCGGATGGCCTCGTACGCCGGAATCGTCTGCCGAGCCACCCCAGGCATGCCTTCGAAAGTCATCCATCCATCGAACGCCGCTTCCAACCCCTGGGGCCCGGCCCAAAGCCACCATCGTTGCTTCTACACAACGGCTCCAACACACGCGTCGTGACATCCCTTTTTGGGGGGGGGGGTTTTTTTTTACTGCGCCTTCTTCGCATTGTCCAAGGACTGGTCGTCGGACGTCAGCTCCCTGATCAGCCTCATGTACCAGCTCGCGCCGAAGGCGGTGAAGATGTGCCACCAGCCGTGCAGCTCCAGCAGCCATGCAAGCGGTAGACCGAGGCTCCTCCGCGCGGCCCTCAGCTCGGCGCAGTACTCGAGGTCGATGTGCCACAGCGTGAAGCCGAGGATCAGGACGGCGCAGGCCTTGGCGAACTGCGCCATCAGCCGCCTCTGCTCCGGCTTGGACCAGCGGCCCGTTCCGTAGACGATGAAGAGCGTCCGCGGCCAGACGAAGGTCAGCAGGCCCGTGAAGGTCATGACGTGGATGAAGATGTCGCCGGAGCGGACGTAGATGGCGGCCATGGCGGCGATGCCGAGCCACAGGATCGTGGCGACGGCGGCGCCGACGGCGCGCGACTGGCGGAAGACGTAGAGCGGCTGGACCAGCGACCCGGCGAGCACGAGCATGGAGAGGTCGTCAAGCAGCTGAGTCTCCTGGTGCATGGTGCCGTGGAAGACGCCGGAGAAGATGCCCACGAGGATCAGGCCGATGGACTGGATGTCGACGGTCCTGTACCACGGGACTGCGGCTTTGGCATTGGCGCGCGGGTACTTGAGCGCGAGGTAGACTGCAGGACGGGTGAGCATTGGCGTGTACTGGGGGGTGGAGGGGTCTCAAATCTGAAGAGACTGGCAACTCACTGTAGGTAGCGTTGGAGAGACAGTTGACGAACTCGGCGATGTAGCGCGTCAAGAGGTAGTCTTCTTCGCAGAAGCTGAGGGCTCCGTGTCAGCAAGAAGGCGTGCTCGATCCAATCGGCGGGTTCCGAGGAGTTGGTGTCCCTCCCGCTTACTTTGCCTTGCTGGTCGGGTAGCCCCAGATGCCATCGCCGGCGGTTGGATCGCTCGCGAAGCGGAGGGTCTGATGCTTGTGGCTCATGGCGCCGGCGTGTTCTTGGATCCCCGGCGTTTGGTTCGGAGGGCGGCTCCCTTCTCGGGGAGGTTCTGATTGCGGGCAAGAGAAGACGCGCGTGTGCGAGGATTGAGAGACGCGACTGAGATTTTTTTCCGTCGGGTCGATGAAGATCGGAGTGCCGGGAGTCGGGACCAATCGAGCCCGATTCACACGTCTTGCTCGAGTCGTGTGGTGTGGGCGTGTGGGATGTGAGTTTGTCACTTGTGCGTCAATGAAAATGATCTCAACTTCGTCTAATTTGGCCTTTCGCTCGTTCGTCCGGTCTCTCTGCACACCCTTTTGAACTGGAGTGGAAAAGATGACAGAACGTCACTTGCCGCGAAGCGAGAAAAAGGGAAAAGAATGGGGGCCTCGGCAGGAAAAGGGGGGCAATGGATCACGTAACCCTGCAAGACACCCGGCGGTCCCACTTGATGGGTCTCGGTCCGCATCCCCGCGGAGACCGGATCCGGGACGGAAGCGGGTTCTGGATCCACCGGCCATGCCCAGGCCGAGCGAGTGTCTCTCTGCATCTCCATCGCAATCACCATCAATGCGGCCGGACCGGATGTAGGTTCCGCTGAGTAATGTCTTGACAGGAAAACATCAAAACTCTGGAAATGGATTCCTTGTGATCACTGTTTACAAGGAGTACACTAAGCTCACATGTCAGCACCTCAGCTCTCAACCCGCCGTACCATGCCTATCTATGCGCCTTCTTACCTGGACCGAAAACAGGCGTGGTCAGTCGTTCCGGCGCGTCTCAAAGGATTCGCCAATCTTCACGACCCGCATTCTCTCCCTGTTCAAGAACTGCGCGATATCCTTCCCCAGCCTCTCCTCGATCTCGCCATTGTTCGTCGCCGCGAAGAACGCCTGCGCCGCCTCCTCGTCCCGGAACGCAACCTCCACCACGGCGTCGCACTCGTCCCCCGACTTGTTGCCCACGAGCACGTTGGGCTCGCCATCCGGTGACCGCTCGATGTAGCGCCGCGCGTGCAGCGATGGGAAGAGGGGGCCCGTAAGCTCCCGCGTGAGAGGTATGTGGATGTACTCGTAGTGGTCTCGGAACTCGGCGTGCGTGATGCCCTCCTTGCGGTAGAGGAAGAGGAGGAGGCGGTAGGCCATGGTTGCTGATGGTCGCCGCTTGGGTCAAGTGGAGCTCTAGGGTGGAACTACGAGGAACCGATAAAACAACACAACAAGCCGACGGAATGGCAGGGTTGTCTCGTGGTCTTGTACGAGGAGAAAACTCTAATCTGATATGGCTGATGAGTCTCCATTACAGACGCGGTATCCAGAGCCCCGGTCCGAGCGTTGTCTGTCTTGATTCCGAACTTCCGATGATCCCGGCACGAATGATCCATGAAATCGACTGGGATACAGGACCACGACGCCCGGCAGACACGACATGAACAGATGACATGCTACAGCCTCATATCTGTTGATTCATGGCTGATGTTGCAAAGAACTGCTAATCAATGATAAGCGGAACCCGGCAACCCGTACAGTTCCACCTGTTGGCTTGCCATCGCTTCTGTGCTCCGAGTCAAGGGGCCGTATGCCGACCAGCTTGCATAAGACGTAAGGTTATGTGTAAATGCTGTTTGCGTCGAAAAGTATATAAGCTTTGAAGCCGTCATCTGTCTGAACGTGACGACGCTACATATACACAGTCGGGCTGGGTCGCAACTTGGTCTTCCAACCAGTTTTGGACTCTCCTACTACGGAGCCCCCCGCCCCTCCTCTCAATTACCATTAATTACCCTAAGTAAATCATCACCGATACCGCGCGGATTCTCGACCGCCTCCAGAAATCCTTTAGTTGTTGACGGGGGGCACCTCAACGGAGGCGGGGTCGCCCTTCTCAATGTCCTGGGCGACCTTCTTGGCGGCACCCTTGTTGCCGACGCTGTTGAGCCACTTGTCGAGCTTGAACTGGTCGAGGATGCGGAAACCCCTGATCGCGGGCGGGAGGACCTTGGTGCACTCGACCAGCTGGTTGATGTTGTTGACGCCCAGCAGCGAGAGGCGGATGTACTCACGGGCATAGTCCTGTCGGGATCCATCGTCAGTACGTTTTGCAACAAGCGAAATGGTCTAAACTCAGCGTCGAGTGAAAGGGGTGGGGGGGGCTTACCTCGTTCCAGTGGTCCTGGCCGCCGCGTCCAGCAAAGTCTTGGAACTCCTTGGCAGTCTCCGGGTGCTGCGAGATGGCGATGTCGCTGGGGAACTTGAAGACTCTGGGCGGGGAGTTGGCGCTGAGCGTCTCCTTGTAGTAGAGCACGTCCCAAACGCCCGGGGTGCTGTCCTGGGGGTCGCCGGCGCGCGTCGTGTTGACAAAGTTCTGCTGGCTGGTCGTGTGTGCGCCGAGCAGGGCGACGAGGCCATGCGGGCCGATGGTCTTGTCGCGGAAGAGCTGGATCAGCTGGTCGGCCGGCTGGAACGGGCTCGGCAAGAGACCGCGGGGCGCCCCCACGGCGCTGTCCTTACGGCCGACGTAGGTCTTGATGCGCGGGCCGAGGGGGCAGACGACGGCGGCGACGTTGGCGCCCATCTGCACCGGAGATGTGAGCAAGACGAACAAGATGAAGTGTTGTGTACATAACATGGCAACAAGGCCGTCCCGTAACATACCTGGATAAAGTCACCCATGCCGATGTTCCAACCCATAGAAAGGTACTTGCCGCGGAGCTCGATGAACTTGGCGGCGACCTCCTGCAGGCCGCGGTTCTCGAAGCGGTCGATCTCGCCCGGTGCGAGAAGAATGCTGCCGTCGGCGCCGCCGCCCTGGGAGGCCGTGGCCTTGGACCAAGTGCCGGCGTCGTGGAAGCCGAGGCGCACGGCGCCGCGCGCCAGGCCAGTGCAACGGCCTGACTTGCCCGCCATGAACTGGTACATGTCGTCGGCGATGTAGCGCCAGACGCAGCACGTGTCCTTCTTGCACTTGTCCGAGGTCAAGTCAGGCACCTTGAGGATATAGCGGTCGTTGGACTGCGGGTCCCCCTTGCCCTGGAGGATCCTCTTGACGTCCTTGCCGACGGCGGTGAGCTGGCGGTCCTGGAGGGAGATGAGGTCTCCGAGAAGCTCGTTCGAGTCGCCCCCATCGCTCGCGCGGGCCTTGATATCTTCAATCTGCTGGCCCATGCCGGGGTAAGCCATGGCTCCGGGGAAGGCGGCCAGGGCCATGGAGGTGGCGAGGAGAGAGGTGAGATGCATTGTGATAATGCGAGTGAGTTAACAAGCGAACGTATGTATGAAAAAAGCAAAGCAAGAGAATGCTTCACAAGAAGTGAGTGGAAACGACACAGAAAATCGTGTGAAAGAAGGGAAAGGGAGAGAGAGAGAGAGGCTAGCCCTATGAAGAGGAGTTCAAGACCGGACCGTGGAGACTCGGAGAGGGAAAACGGCCGCCTTATATCATAGCACGAGAGCCTTGCTGGGAAACCTCCCATCACGATCTGAGTTTCCGGGAACTAGCGTTGCTGGACTTCCAAGAGAACTCTCGGACGTTTACCCACGCAAAGTCTCTCGCCATCGTAGCGTGCATGACTCCTACAGGACGAGATCATCGTACCTGAGCCTAAATCAACACCGACCATTCTTAGTCAGATCCACGATGGAAGTCACCCTTATCGACCAGGCTAGCCAAGAGAGCATCAGCAGATGTTCAGCGACAACAGTCCGCCCAGGCGGTCGAGGTCTGACTGTGCAGGTGTCGGAAGACAGATGTACCGACAGAAAACCCCATGCGCCGGAGCTGCAAATGCAGGCTAAGCCGGGTCTAACAATAGCCTCGCAATACCAAGGGGAGCCAGGCATGGATGGACCGAATGCGATGTACGGCGCTCCAACTTGGGTTCCGTGGTCCCGCTTTGCCGCCCGGCCGTGTCATGGTGCGTACTCTTGCCGGCGACAGGGGGGGGGGGGCTGGGGGTGAGGAGGAGGAGGAGGAGGAGGAAGAGGAGGAACAGACAAGAAGTCTCGTATCACGTACCGCTCGGCACATTAGCAGACTCCACGCCAAGGTCTCGGGCGGGGGATTGGACGACGAGCATTTAAGCTTCTTGCCTTGGTGTTCGGCGCCACCAAGGTCTAGTGCGAAAGGGGAATAAACCGGTGTCCGGGGACAGGTAATGGAGAGACAGTGAAGGTGAGGGCTCAGGCTCAGTTGTGTTGCCGTGGTGCCCCTTCCGCCAGACTGTGCAGCTAGTGTACCCAAGCAAGAAGAAAGCCAGGCTAGTCAGTCAGACATACAGCCTCAAGCGGCCGTTGCGTCGTCGCGTCGTTGCGGCGTTGCGGCGTTGCCTGGGCTGCCACCAACGGTGCAGCCATCATGAGAATCGCGTGGAGCTTCCCCCATTCATCAGCCACAATTCCCTGTGTTTGGCTTCTCTCTGCCCACACCGTTCCGTGTGTCACCTTGCCATCCCTCCCTCCTATTAGCGATGCGCTGGCAGGCTCGTCTTGCTTGCTGACCATGGCCCAATACCTGATTGGAACGAAGTGAGTCCATCCGAGGTGGGTGATAAGCATCCGATGGTTGTCGATCGGTGGCCAGGCGTGCCTCACAGCCATGCTGGTCGGTGCTCGGATGGAAAAGTCAGTCCTGTACATATACGAGCGCCCGCATACGCACATGGAAATGAGCTCTGTAGCCTCCATTTCTCTCTCTCTCTCTCTCTCTCTCTCTCGCTCTCGCTCTCTCACTCTCATATTCTTCCTCGCGTGTCGCTGGCCGCAGAGAGCACGGGGCAGGGCAAGGTCGGCCGCCACGAGTCTGTGTTTCTGCCCCGTGCTGCCCTTCTGCAAGCTGCGAAAGGAGCCATGTTGACATCGGACGGGAAGCTTCTCGTGCGGCCCCTCGAGACGCAGGTACCGCTGCTGGCGGGCGATGGGCGCCCCGACCAGTCTGGTTTCTCCGCCGACCCGGTCTTGGAGTAGTCTATTGGTTTTTATTTCACGGCGATCAAACCGTTGGTTTGAGCTATGGTCGTCTCAAAGGATTCTACACGAGAGGGTGCAGATCAAGGGTGCAGATCAAAGTGAAAGACTGTCTGCTACCGCGAGCTTGTGTTGTGGTGGATGATTTGTTTTAGTTGTGAGAGGAAAAGCAAAAACATCAGTTCAGTAGCAAAGCATGACAGCAGCCCACATGAGGAGCAGAGAAACAAAACATGCGTCCCAACTCGGCCAAGGGCAGCAGCCTATGTTCAGCTGTGGCGCCCGACAAACCAGCCCCGCGCCGTTGTTTACTTGCTCTTCTCACTATTAGGTCGTCGTATCACAGTATCCCATCCTCTCCTCCCACTCATCATCGCATTGTGGTCCTTTCAATGGGAGAGTAAAGTAAGCATGACCTGTTCTCATGCCGAAAGCCGCAGTTGGCTATTCATCGCACCTGTTGTGAGAAGCACACTCGGCGGCCGTCTGCGTGCCGACATGTATGCACACGCCTGCATACGCGAATGTCAGGTATGCTGCGGGATGGAGCGAAGGGCCAGGGTAAACGAGGCCAACCGCTAAACCTCTTTTCTAATGCCAAGTACCGCCGTCTCTCCATCCCATTTCATTATTTTGTTTTGAGTTCAATCCGCCTGGGACTTTTGCCTGATGGACAGGTGACATTTGGCCTGTCCAAGACAAGGACGAGACCCGGGGTTCCTCTCTCCACCGGAACCGCTTGCTTCGAAGTGAGATCAAGAGGCAATTTGGATCCCGGCGACGATCTCGGGGAACTGCATCAATCTCTGCTCATCACCCAACCCACGACACTAACCTCGATTCGGCGATGCAGGTGAGCGAGTTACAGGCGAAGGTCGAGAAGGTTCTATTGGTTTCTTGCAGATGCAGGAAGTAAATCCTCGTATCGTTCCGTTGCAATGATTTGATATTAGCACACAGAAAACAAACAACAAAAAGAGGCGCATCTCGGGCTAGCCCGAGGACAAAAATGGTGAACGACCGGATGAGCCTTTGACCGTCCTCCCATGCAGACTTTTTTTTTTCTCGATTACCTCCCAGAAAAGACTTTTCCCATTTTGATTGTTGGCTGATAACATCCCCCAGAAGTCTTACTCCTCGTCGTCCTCCTCGGCGGCGCCCTTCTTGGCCTTGGCCGCCGTAACCCACTCCTGTGCCTTGGCCATCACCTTGTCCCGGCCCTTGGGGCTCAGCTTCTGCTCCCACTCGGCCCACCGCTTGAACCACTTCATCGCCTTCTTGGGCTTCAGACCCTTGGCCTTGGCGCCCCTCTCGAAAACGTCCCGGATCGCCGTCGCGTCCGGCTCTGCCGCCGAGATCTCGAGGTCCACCAGCTGGTTCCACAGATCAAATCGCTTCGGCCACGTCGCGAGGATCGTTTCGAACGTCGTCCGGCCGCGCTCGGCGTCGCCGTTGGGCGATTTGAACTCGAGAGCGCCGAAGCTGGCCATCAGCTGCGCCGTGTGTCGTTCCTCCAGTGCCTGGGTGGCACGCGGCAAGAGCGCGCGAGCCCTGTCGGGCTCGTTCATCGTCACGTGCAGGAAGTGACCGTAGTTCTCCCAGACCTTGGGCGACTTTGACTTGAACTTGGCCACGAGGGACTGGAAGACATCGTCTGCTTGCTGTTGGGTGTGTTAGTGACAGTTCCTTTAAACGCTTGTGGTTGATTTGCATACCTTGAGCTTTCCGGACTGAATGTAGATGCTGGCCAGACGCTCGTGGACCTCTTGTTCATCGTTGTACTGGCAAGCACGCTTGAAAACCTCCTCGGTGGACGCCTTGGTGCCGTAAGCGACCTCCAAGTTGAGGTAGGCGATCCACACGTTGAGCTTTTCCATCTGCTCGCGGATGTTGATGGTCTTGATGGCGCGCTCGGCAATCTCACGTGCCTTGGCCAGCTCGCTGACCTTCATCTGCAGAGCCATGTACTGGATCCAGAGTTGGGACGAGTCGGGCTCTCCCAAGAGGAGACGCTCGTAGTCGGTGGCGGTTTGGGGCCCGTGGGCGTCGAGGTCGGCGGTGCGGTCAACTTGGATCCCGCCCTTCTTCTTCTCCTTCTTCTCCGTCGCCGTTGGCTTCTTTGTCTTGCTTGTTGGCTCGCCATCCGATTCGTCGAATGCGTCGCCCGTCCAGTCGTACTTGCCAGCGCTCAAGCCCTTGCCAGCGGCTGCTTTGTCCTCCATCTCGACATCACTGTCCTCTTCTTCCTCCTCCTCTTCGTCATCCTCATCCTCATCCGAGTCGTCAAAGTTGTCTGTTCCACTGATGGTGAGTTGGACACCACCATCTCCCATCTCGACATCGGAATCCTCGTCGCTGGCCAGTTCAGCACCTCTTTCGACATCCTCCATATCGCTGTCCTCGTCGAAGTGGCTAGGCTTGAGACTGAAAGTGATGCGTTTTCTCTCGTCATCCACAGACAGGATCTTAGCCTTCACCACGTCGCCCTCGTTGTAGAGCCTACGAGCATCCTCCACGGGCTTCTCGGCCATCTCGCTGCGATGGCACAGACCGCTGACGTTGTGAGAGTTGTCGACGACAATGAAGGCACCAAACTCCTCAACCTTGCGAACCTTGCCGGTGACGATCTGTCCCTCCTTGATGTCCTTATACGTGACAGGGGGTGTGTAATCGTTCTCAACGACGGAAGACTTGAGACTCAGCTCGACCTGGTTGATTGCTGTGTCGACGTTGATGACACGGCCCTTGACTAGCTGATCAACCTGGAAGTTGCCCTTCCAGTCCTTGATATAACGGTCTGAGAGGTTGCCGATCTTGACATGTGCGGAGACAGTGCCTCCGAGCTGCACAAAAACACCCTTATCGGTCACGTTCTTCACGAAGCCCCTAATAATGTCACCCGAGGAGATCTGAGGCAGCTTGGTGATTTCGCGATCGGCAACAGGGGAGGTGGAGCTGAGAATGCGAGACGGGCGGGTGGAAAGCCTCAGTCTCTTGTTGCTCTTGTCCACCTCGACCACCGAGACGCGGATAATCTCGCCCTTGGTGTACTTGAGAGTGTTGGCTTCGTCGTAGTTGTCGCAAAGATCGACCAGATGGACAGGGCCAGAGACGGAATCGCTGAGCTTGACCATGACGGAACGATCATTGACCTTGGTGACTCTGCCGGGAAGGGTGATGTTCTTCTTCAACGAGTCCCAGGTAACCTCGCTAGAGCCGGTGGAGGAACGAGAAGACAGGTCCAGGTGTCCCTTGTCGGCATCGACGGACAAGACGCGGACCTTGAGAGCAGATCCCACGGGGAAGTACTTCTCGAGGTTTCCGGCGTGAGACAAGTCGTCCGAGACGTCCATGATGCTGATTCTGCCACGGACAGTAGGCGACAAGTTGACCCACAAGCAGTTCTTGCCATGGTTGTTAACGAAGGCGACGTGGGAAGAGCCAACCTCGATCTTGTCGTACGAAAGAAGTTCGACCTCCTTGGCCTTGATGTCGCTCGCCCTTGCGGTGAATTCGATCAGCGAGTGGGTAGAACGATGAGAGAATGGCAGGAAGCGGTAATTCTTAGAATCGTGGATGCCAATGGCGCGGACACGGATGATCTCGTTTGCCTTGACCTGCTGTAGGGGGTTCTTGAGGTTCTTGATGTCCTCCCACGTGTTGAAAAACTGCGAAACGTCGATACGGCCCTGGATGTTGTCCGCGACCTTGACGTTCAGCTGGGTGTTCTTAGAAGATACGACCTTGGCGTTAAGGATCGTGCCAAGGGCAATGTCGTTGATGGTCTTGATGCTGTCGTCGACGGAGTTCACGGCAGACTCGGGCGCAATCGGCGCGGGCTCGTCGGCGGATGCAGGGGCAACAATGATGCGGTTCTGTTCGGGGTTGGAAGACACAATCTTGACTTCGATGCTCTGGTGCTTGCGCATGCCGAAGGCCGGCTTCTCCTGCGCATCCTTGGGCAACTTAGCCTTGGGCAGGATGCCGGTAAGGCTGCCGCCAAACTGAACGTAGACGGCGAAGGGGCCAATCTCACGGACGTAGGCCGGAACAACAGCACCAACAGTAACGTCCTCAGCGCTCGACAAAAGTGTGCCCTTTTTGCTGGCCTCAGCAAAGCTGGGTTTCTGGGTGAGAATGACTGCACGGCGGCGCTCGTTCTTGTCAAGCACGACGAGGTCGGACAATAAGTTTCCAACGTTGATGCGCTTCCAAGCAGCCTGAGTCTTGCTGGCAGACTTATCTGACAAATGACCAGTGCGGATAATGGCCTTGAGGCCGCTCTCCTCAAGATCAACAAAGACTTCATCCTCCGTCTTCTGGCTGACCTTGGCGGACACAATATCGCCAATCTTCAGAGCTTTGAGTGCTGCTTGCTTGTCCAGGCCAAAGGCTGAGGGGTCCTTGCAAGAAACAACCATCCTGCGTTCCTCGGGGTTGACATCAAGGACGTGGACACTGACAACCTGGCCGACGCGGAAGTGCTCCTTGGGATCCTTAATGTAGGCCTCGCTCATCTGGGACAGGGGCAGGAAACCCCTTACGTCTCCGAAGAACTCGAGTTGTGCGCCAGCGGCGGTGAAGCCAGTGATGGTTCCAGGTGTCTGCATGCCGACCTCGGCATCGTCGTAGTTCTTGACAATGGGCGCATCCGAGTTCACCAGGGTTTTCTTGAGCGTCAGGCGGAGCTGGCGCTTGCGAGGACGCACTGAGAGAACTCTCGCCTTGACGGTGATTCCCTCTCTGAACTTCTTTTCTGGGTGCTGAAGCTTAACGTCGGCAAGGTGTGATTCGTGAACGTAACCAGTGATACCCTCGGCCAGCTTGACGATCAGACCACTGACGCTGTCCGCGCCGACAATGACCTTTTCGATCTTCCCAGAGACAACCTCTCCCACGGGAACGTCCTCGAGGCGGATGAAGGGCTGATCGAGAATGTTTTGCTCGAATGACAGCAGGAACATGCCATCCAGCGAGCTGTAGCCAACGACTCTACCGCGATGCGTAGAGCCGACCTTATGGGGGCCACTCGTTTCGTAAAGCGCATCAACCTTGCCGTCCTTGACGCGAGAAATGTGCACGAAACCAGCAATGCCGGGAACGCCAGTGTCTACGTAGAGACCAATCTCAGGCTCGACTTTGCGGACAGTGCACTTCTCGACAAACGAGGCGATGGGAAGTATATCGAGAGGAGCCTTGGCTCTGCTGCCCTTGCCTGATGACTTTGGCTGCAAGCTGACAATGTGCGGCAGCAGAGAGATACCGAGCTTGGGCTCCCGCGCAGCAGGGAAGTTGCAAATGATTCTTGCCTTGACTCTGGTGCCGACGGTGTACTTGGCCTCGAGGTCGACGTTGTCAGGACCAACACCAGAGTGGATGAGGTCAGCAGTGACGGGCAGGTGACCGAGCAACTTGCCCTGAATACCTCTCGAGGTAACCTCAGTGAGCAGGACGTCGGCCAGGGATCCGGGCAAGAAAGAGTTGATTGTCGGGGCGGTCGAGGCAACAAGCGATGTGTTGCCGAGCTTGAGAGGATCGGTCGACAGCTGGACAACGATTCCAGTCACGCTCTTGACAACACAAAGACAGACGGCACCGGGCCGCAGACTGGCTTCGTCCATATCGGGGCCGACTTCCTTCTTGGGGAGGAAGCCCTTCAGATCTCCCTCGATTCCCAGATCCATCTCGTAACCGTGGTCCTGGACACTGGCGATCGAGGCCATGAGTGTAGTATGCGCGACGACGTCGTCGCCGGTAATGCCAGCGTTGGCCTCTGCGGGTCGGAGCGAAAGTTCGATTCGGCGCTTGGCTTTTCCCGGGCCCGACTCGTCTGCTGTCGAAAGCACGTGTGTGCGGACGTACTGGCCGATCTTGAACATTGACTTCAAGTCGATTCCCTCGTCGTCCTCCTCTTCGTCGTCATCGCTCTCCTCGTCGGCGGCGTTAAGGTCCTTTTCGAGTTTCGAATTTATCGTGTCTGAGATTGAGGCGATTGAAACATGTCCTGTGAGATTGTTGGGCAGTGCAATCGTGAGCTGGACAGTGTCGATATGAGTGATTTGACCGAGGACCAGAGAGCCCTTCACAAGTCGCTGTTTACTTCTGTCAGTAGCAGTTCCCCAGCCAGCAAGCCGCATTTCGTCTCACCTTGAAGTTGAGACCCTCAATCTTGACAGCATCTTCGTCTCTTACGGGCTTGACATCCTTGGTGTCCTTTGCTTTCCTTCTTTTCTCCTTCTTTGCCTTGCTCTTCACGTTAGGATCGAACAGCTCGGCCTCCTCCTTGGCAGCGTCGGCCTTCGCCTCCATGGTGATCTGCTTCTGCTCGAGCGGCGTGAGGATGCTTCCACCGCCACGAGGGAACAAGGGCTCCTCATCTTTGAGCAGTGCCGAGACGGCGGGAGCCTTCGGCGCAGGAGCATCTGCAGTCGCCGCCGTCCGGTCCTTGGTGGGAGTGTCGCGCTTCGAGGGTCGGGACACCTTCGAGGCCTTTGCCGACTTTGATGGAGGAGTACCCCCGGGGGCATCCTTTCGCTTGAGAGAACTCATATTTGTTGTTGCGCCCGAAAAAAACAGGTCGCAATTGCTTGCAACAGTTCCGGACTCGATGTTATGGAGGAGCAGGTTCAGAAAAAAAGACCCAGGGACCTTTTTGCGACTGCTCCACCGAAACATTTTTTTCCCAAAGTCGGGCGGCGGGATACAGGCTGATAAGAGATAAGGATGAACTGTAGCTTATCGCAATCGAAGGATGTGGGGCCAGAGTCGCATTGCTCTCTTCGACTGTGCTCCGCGTCTTATCTAATCAAGCCGCTCGAGTCCATGCGGGTGACGCCCACCTCTCTCTCTGGCCTTTGGAGGGGCGAGGGGTTGGCCTCCAGCGGGCACCCGCTATTACAAGCACCTACCAGGTAGCGCTCGCACGCACATCCTAGCCCTTTTGGTGTGGGCGCCACCATCCCAGGCAGCCTATTCCTCTTCCCCGTCTCAACAACAACAACGGCCACCTGCCATTAAATCTTGCCAGCCTCCAGATGTCGGATCTTTAAAACGAACATGCGGCAGATTGACTTTCAACCTGCTGGCCCGACTTTCGCTCACGACTGAGGCTTCCCTCTCCGCCATGTCTCCTCGAAAGCGCCAGCGCACCATCCTGGACCTGAGCTCGTCGAGTCCACCACCTGCGGCAATTGCCCCTGCGACAGCAACATCGGCTACGTCACAGGTCACAGCTGTTCCAGAGCCCACGAACCGCCCTACGCGAGAGATGCCTTTGATGAGGGATAGAAGCGGCAGCGAAACCAAGAACTCTCCACAGAACTCACAGAAACAGGTACTGCGGTTTTCGGGGCGTATGAGATTCCCTTCTAGGCGTTGGATGCTGACCTGGAGATACAGGTCCGCAAGGCACGGAGTTGGTACGGCTCTTGGCCACGCATTCCAAAGTCCTCCGCCTCGACCCAGCTTGCACGAGAGACTATATTTGGAGGCACGCTCAAGCCTTCTAGCACGCCCGATTTTCGACGATTCGATACGAAAAAGAGCATAGACTCAGCGAGTTTCGACGGCCCGGCCGAATCATCCACTTCCTTACCCCAAATACCAGAGAACGGGGGCGCTCTGACGCCAGAGGAGAGCACGGAAACCGCGCAGAACGACGGCGATACCACAGCGGTGCAACGGACAGCCAAGGACACATCGCGGGTGACAGAGGAAGCGCCACCGAAAACTGACGACACGACCAAGCCGACCGAGGAGCAGCCAACCTCGCCTACTCCTGTCGCAACTTCAGGCTGGTTCGGGTGGTTGGCACGGGCGCCAGTGACGGCGACGCAAACATTCACGCCGGCTGAAGAGCAACCAAAAGAGGTGGAACCTCGGAAAGAACCAGAAGCCCGGACCGAGGTCCAAACCTCACCAGTTGCCGAACCACCATCAGCAGAAACATTAACGCAACCTGATTCAAACCCGCCAGCACCCACGAACTCGTGGTTCGGTTTCTGGTACTCGAGCGCTCCTGCGGCAGGAAGCGCTCCAAACGAAGACCCTGTGAAGTCGACAGGCAGCACCGAAAGCGCGAGTGCCACAGATCAACCTACAAAAGAACCCGAGGACGTGGTCATGGACGACGCGCCATCGCCGCCGCCGCCGCCGCCGAAGCCGGAACCTTCGAAGCAACCATCGGCTGGGTCGACCTGGGCGTTTTGGTCCAGGGATACCCGTCCGAAGGACGGCGAAGCGACTCCTGCAACCCGGCCCGAGTCTGGAGAGTTGGCGGTGATAGGACAGGGGTCGGAGGCTCACCCTGAGCGCACCGGCCTAAACGTCGACCAGAACCATTCTGACAACAGTGCAAATGATGGGAAGAGCGCGAAAGATGCAAAGGCTTCCAAAAACACCAAGTCGAGCATTGTACCTGCGCCGTCGACGTTTGGGAGGAAGGCGAAGCGGAACCGTCCCCAGTCAATGGATCTAGACTTGCCGTCCAGACCAGGGACTCCCACCCGGCCAGAGTCGGTTACTTCGTCAAAAACCTCCATTGCGGAGACTACGCCAAAGGAACCGCCCCTGAAACAAGGAACGCCAAAGCCCAGCACCAGTCAAGAAACACTCAGCAAGGGGCCGCCGCCAAACCTGCTGTTGCCCTCGTTCGGAAGCACATACCGGATGAAAGACAATCCATCCATCGTCAAGCAGATTACATCCTTGTTACTTAGAACACAACAGCCTCCCGCGAACCACGTGTATAGAGTAAAAGAGACCCCCAAGATCAAGAAGGCCATTGCGATTGGAGTCCACGGCCTTTTCCCAGCCATGTACCTACGGCCCATGGTCGGACAGCCCACTGGTACTTCGCTGCGGTTTGCAAACCTGGGCGCCGAAGCCGTCAGGCGATGGACGGACGCTCATGGTTCCCCTGATTGCGAGATAGAGAAGGTTGCGCTGGAGGGCGACGGAAGGATCGCCGACAGAGTGGACAACCTGTGGAAGCTTCTTCTTAACTGGATCGAGCACATCCGCAACGCAGACCTGATTCTGGTTGCATGTCACTCGCAAGGCGTACCTGTGGGGATCATGTTGTTGGCGAAACTGATTGACCTCGGCATCATTACCAACGCCAAAATCGGCGTGTGCGCCATGGGTATGCTGTCCACCTGCTTTCATTTGGTGTGCCTTGGAATCTAATCTGCCTTCTACGTAGCGGGCGTCTCATTGGGGCCGTTCCCTGACTACAAATCCAGTATGGGCATTCTCATGGGCGCCGCCAACGAGCTGTGGGAATTTTCGAACCCGGACAGTGACATCTCAAAAAGATACGAGCACTCGCTGAAAGAAGTGCTTCAGTACGGCGCCAGGATTACTTACATCGGCAGCATCGACGACCAGCTTGTGCCGATGGAGTCAGCCATCTACTCACCCGCATCTCACCCTTATATATACCGCGCGGTTTTTATTGACGGCCGCATCCATGCGCCAGACTTGTGAGCCCCCTTCAAACACATCCCTATTTTCTTCCTAACGCTATCCTCAGCATCGCCCACCTCGTTGGGTTTGCCCTGAAACTACGCAATCTGGGCGTCTCCGATCACGGGCTCTTGAGGGAACTTTCGACGCCGCTTGCCGGCAGCCTCTACTCGGGCGAGGGCCACTCGCGCCTCTACTACGACGATCAGGTCTACGACCTCGCTCTCGCCCATGCCCTCGAGACCTCGGACATTCGGCCCAACGTGCCCGCCATCGTCACCCACCGCCGCGACGCCAACTCCTCCCTCGCGAACCCGAACCCGTACCACCTGCCGTGGGTCATGCGCGGCCTTCTCGAAGAGGACTTTGTCCGCACCGAGCTGTCATCCGAGACGGAGGAGCTGCTCCGGCAGTTTGACGACTGGAAGCCAGTCACCAAGGCGCTCAAGGACGTCAAGTACAGGCTCGAGGCCATTCGATCCAAGCTCTAGAAGAAGGAAAACAAGAAGAACTTAAATTTAGACAACGCATGGTTTGACACGGAGAGGAAATGTCTACCTTAGAAGACGGCGATTGCCGCAGCAATGCCATGCCGACCAGGTCTGGTCAGGCCGCACGCCTGTCGTTTACAACCCACCTACGTATACCTCACCCTCTAGTATGGTGATCTTTCAATATGTTAGTTAGGCCTCACCGAAGGGTCATGTTATTGGCGAGCGATACCATTCTAATCACATTACAATCTGCTTCGAAGGCCCGTTGCCTGGTTATTGTGGCCCTTGTCTGCCTGGTGATCCCTCTCTCGGCCACAGATTGGCGAGTAGCGAGTTGTGAGGGCGGGTATGGGTTCGCTTAGATTTATCTTTTTCTCAAGATGATATAGTGTTTTCTACAGATTCGACCGCTACGAGATGGAAGCCTCTCGCAGCCCCCTTTCGCAGCGAGAAACACCTATTGTTTTCAGCCAGCATGTATGTGTGCTGGCCGGCCCCCTTGTTTCATCTTTCTCTTGCTTTTTGTGACGATGCCGGCCTTTTTTACTTATACAACAACAACTGCACGCAGCCCCCCCCCCTTTCTGATTCTATGGTACAAAAACATGGGCCCCGTCTCTGGCCATTTCTCATCCCCACTCCCCCTCCGCCCTAACCACACCCTCAGATCTATCAAGACAAGACATCTACAACGAGGGGGGGTTGCCACTGTGCTGTTACCGCATACTCTCATCTCCGACCCAGCTGCCAGTCGTAAATCGTGTTCTGAATCGCCTCCCACTCGAGCGTGTGCGTGCTGACGCCGTGGGCCTGCGCCTCCTGCAGCACAACCGTCGGCGCACCGCTGCCCTTGCCCGCGTTCTCCACGAGGCCGCCGGCGACGATGCGCGCAACGCGGCGCAGGTCCTCGACCGTCAGCGCCTCGATCTTGCGGCACATGTCCGTGACTGGGATCTTGCGTCCATGGACCTGGACCTGGCGGCCCAGGTCCTCGAGCTCGACCATGCGGCTCTCGAGGTTCATGAGCAGCGACGAGCGCAGCTGGTTCTTAGCGCGGTCGACCTCGCCCGCCTTGAGGGCCGAGAAGCCAGTGTCCAGGGTGAGGGCGCGCAGCTCGCGGCACATAACGTCAAGCATGCTGGCAGTGCGACCGGGGATGCAGCTTGCCGAGATGCCAAAGAGTCCTGAGTCCGTGTACGAGTGGTTGAAGGCCACGCACGACTCCACCCAACCGTGCTGGTTGAGAACGTTGGTGTACAGGCGCGAGTACATGCCCTTGCCGGGGCCGCCGGCGGAGAAGGAGCCGCCGCCACCGAGGAGGGTCTGCAGCGTCGCCAGCGCGTATATATCATCCGAGGAGATGGGGAGACCCTCGAAGGCGAGGTGGATGTGAGTGAAGGTCGGCATGTTGGGGTTCAAGGACGGGGGCTGTGGGGGCAGGGAGAGGAAGCCGCCGGTGTAATGGGCGGGGGAGTTGATATTGTAGGATGGCGTCGTAGACAGCACGGAGGCGCTGTTGGGTGCCGAAGTGGAGAGGTTCTTGAAGAAGGGGACCTTGGAGAGGAGTTTGGAGGGTTGTTGGACGGGGGAGGCGGAGGCGGCGGCGGAGGAGGAGGATGCGTCGGTGAATTCCGAGGCCTGGGAGCCTATGGACGTCTCCGAGCCCGTTCGTGAGATTGTCGGTTCTTGGTAGGAGCCCTTCATATCACCAAAGTACTGCTGCGCAAGCTTCACGGCCTCTTCGTGCTCGACGCCCGCAAATGCGACAACAATGCGCTCCGGGCGGTAGAAAAGCTCCCTGTAACGCTGGATTGTTTCCCTCGAGATGCTGCCCAGACGCTCCTCCGGGCACAACAGGGGGTTGCCAAGTGTGTTGTCTTTAAAGGCGGCCGTGTGCACAAGCTCCGGCAGAATGAGCTCTGGCTTGCTCCAGATCTCCTTGATCTCGTACTCAGCCGTGCCGAGCTGTTCCAACACCTCCTCCTCGGTGAGCTTCGGATCGCGGATCGTC
Source organism: Colletotrichum shisoi (assembly GCA_006783085.1). Classification (NCBI taxonomy): domain Eukaryota; kingdom Fungi; phylum Ascomycota; class Sordariomycetes; order Glomerellales; family Glomerellaceae; genus Colletotrichum; species Colletotrichum shisoi. The sequence continues at coordinate 7,046 of PUHP01000099.1, read as the reverse complement.
TCCGCCAGCAGCCCAATCGTCGTCGGCACGGCGCCGTTGAAGGTCGCTGCCTGGTACATCATGCTCTCTCTGGAACTCGCACATTGAATGTTGCCGCCGAGGGCCTCGACCTGTTCGAGCATCGAGTCGGCGCTGTGGCTCCCCGTCGATTTGAAGGCCAATCTGTCCATAATGTGACTAACTCCTCGCAGGCCCGCATCCTCGTACCGGGAGCCGGCATCTACGTAGACGCCGACACCGGAGAAGGAGCCCGGCAAGGCTTCTGAGGCAACGCGCAGGCCATTAGGGAGGGTAGTGATAGCGTCGAGTTCTGTCGGCTCTTTGGGGATGGCTTCGATAGTGGTTGCGAGTGTGCGGCGGGACGAGGGGAGGCTAGAGGGGCGAATCGCTGATGTTGTAAGCGACGATGATGTGACGGCCGCACGTCGCGGCAGGCGCGTCGCTAATGAACGGAGCATTATGTGTAGTTGTGTAAGACTGATCACCGACCAGTTTGTTTGTGGTGAAAAGTGGTCCTGGTGGTGGTGGTGGTGGTGGTGGTGGATGGTGAAGGGTATCGTATGTATCGCGTTGAAGCGAGGCTCTGGAAAAGTTCGCTGGTCTCGGAAGCTGACGAACCCAGCCGCCCAGTAACACCTCCAATTCTGGATTGCCTTATCGTCTTATCGCTTATCGCTTCGGAAATACTGCGGGACCTCGCTCGCCCGCGTAGTCCAATCAAGCGACAGGCATTGAATGAAGTAGGAAGACGTCATCCCCAGCCTTTGCCGCTCGTATTCCGCGAAATGCACGGCTGGCTTGGTCATCAGGGTCGGTTTGGCTTTTAACCGGATTGGAAACAACAATCGACGCCGACACATTTTGTATCGTGAAGATTTTAGATGCAGTGTGCTGCCTATTCTCATTTTCAAAGCCCAAAATGGCGTGCTTGGCACTGTGCCTGTGCACAACACACGGTAGCACCTTGTGTGCCCGCTGAAAAATGGATGATATGTGACTGCCATAAAAGGATGTGCATCTGTTGCATTCCGGTCATGAGACAAGGCGCTATCGTCGGCCAAGTATGTATTAGTTAGTGTATGCTATCGTTTCGACTCCGCTGCATGCAAGTGCCCCATTGTCCTCTATAAGTAGCATTCGTAGCCGAAATAGATGATGCCCAACCTCCCAGCGTATTGCTTCCGTTAAGCCAGTCATAGAAAATCAACAAAGCTCTGTCCCGCTGTGGTTAGTAAGGATAGAGCGCTCCACAATACACTTAAACGCCTGACACCGCACACCACACGCCTCGCTTCCTTCTTCCCATATCCGTATCGGTACACCACCGAGGAATGCTAACGTCGTATCCGGTTACGAAGAATTGGCTAAAGTACCCGCACAAGCCTTTGTTGCGTCCGCTCTTTCGAAGAAATGACGAGGATACCCAGTGGGAGTTGGGAATCAGAACAAACCGAGACGGAATACGGAAGACGACACTGGGCAAGGGGCCCTACTCTGGTTCTTCCGTCTCCGTCATCCGCCGATTCTCGGTATTCTATCCCGGTGACATAACTCTTGACCTCCGCTTCAGACCCAAGGGTGTTGTTCGCTGCTTCCGGCGTTTGTGAATATGACTGAACCGGCTCTACCGATCGACATCCATTTCGGCAGCCGCATTGAGACTCCTCATTCCGTTGGATGCCTCCGCTGCACGACGACCGCCGCTTCCGTCAAACACCCATGGCCCAGCATCGTTACGCGGGGTGATTGGGCCTTCGTTGGCAGTCACCAAGTGGTTTCCAATCGGCGAGGGGGTGCGGGTGTCACGACCGCTTCGCGAGGCGGATGCCTGGGCGGCTGCCACGGCCGGAATTGGAACAGGCGGGGTTGACATGTGGGGAGCGACCGTCCGCGGCGCAGCCTCTGGCGCTTCTGCCATGGTTTGAGCTCGGTCAAGGGCAACCGTGAAGTCCATAGCATCGTCGTCGTGTTCGATTTCGGGCAGTTGCGGTCTTGAGCTTGCCAAAGAGGGAGGAGCAGGAATAGGCTCGGCCGGAACAGCTGCGTTCGCGTTGGTCTCCTGCTTCAGCTGCTTCTGCTCCGGTTCTTCGTCCTCGTCCATCTGCTCCCAATCCTCTTCGGGATCCTCGATATCAGCCTCGAGGTCGGCAGCCATGCGACAGTTTGGGCAGACGAAGATGGGATACTGCGGAGAGTTGAGGAGGGAACGGATGCACTTGAAATGCCAAGTATGCGAACAAGGCGCCACGAACAGGCACTGGCACGGCTGGAAGATCGTTAGCTTTTCTGCTGGCACGCGATGTGGGGAACCGAGCGCATGCCGGCTACTTACCGCGATGGAGTTGAGACAAATGGAGCAATCCTGCGTTGAAGAATTCGCCGAGTTCGCCGCTGTCATGTTGCGCAGGCGCTTGTGCGTCGCCATGCTGCATAGTGTGAGCGCCAGAGCACGAAGCTGCACGCGGGATCGGCAGGACTTACTTGAAGGTGTTGAGCTTATTCTGCCAGCCTCGGTTGAGCTCCAGACGCATCTTGACGCAGCGAAAGATCATTTCCTCGCCTCCCTTGAAGTCAATCCCAAGCTGCACAATGTCGCCGTCATTCACAGGAAAAGGTTTTGATTCTGTGCCGGGCGGGCTTAGGCGGATGTGGTTGAGAAAGGTGCCAGAAGAACTCTTAACATCCTTGATGTACCACTTGCCGTCATCGTACCAAAACTCGCAGTGGCGGCGGCTGACCACCTTGCTCTTGAACCCCACTGGAGCAGCCGAAGGGGTGTTGTGGGGGATGCTGGGCTGGTTGTCCCGTTCGGAATACCGTCCAACCCTGATGATCTCGCCGCCCGAAGGTAAAGTCCGCGAAACAGGGGGGAAAGTTAGACTGGGACGCGTCGCGCGGGGATCGTAGTAGGCCGAAAAACGGATCGAGGGCAGGTTTTCGGGTGCAGGGGACGCGGCAGCCGGTGCATCGCCTGTCGTAGAAGCGCGTGCTCTGGTCATGGTCGCGGTTTCGGTGTCGACCATCAGTTGCTGCTGCTGCTGCTGCTGCTGGGGTAAACTGCTGCTGGTCGCAATACCGTTGTCGATGATGGAAGGGAGCGCATCCGCCAAGGGGCGCTCTACAGCAGGGGAAGAGGGTGTGGTGGAAGCCTTGCTCGCAGACGATGCTGATGAGGGAGGCTCCTGCAACGAGGCAGCGAGGGACAAAGGGTTCAGACTGGCGTCGGTGTCGGAGCGACGAGGGGTAGAAGTAGGCGTATAGCTGAGGGAGCGCTGCAGGCTTTGGGACGGACGACCAGAGCTAGAGACGGATCGGTTGGCGTGGTTTTGGGTCTGGGTTTGAGTTTGGGTCTGAGGGTGCGAATTGGCGCCGGTGTTGTGATGCAGGTGGAAGTGGGAGTGCGAGTTGGAGGTTGGTGAGTTAGAGCCTTGACTGCTGCTGTGTTCGCGGGACAAAATGTGGTTCTGGGTGTAGCTGCGGAGATAGCTGAGGCCTCGCAAACGACTGGATCTCGTAGAGGGCGAGGCGGGATTGGTGACAGATGTTGGCACGGGGCCCACGGTCGGTGGCGATGAGACTGGTTGTGTAAACATTTGCGCGGCGAGGAGGGGGAAAGGGAGAGAGAGGAGTCGGTTGTCGGTAGTGTGATAAACAGCAGTAGCGGCTGACGCAGGAGTGACAGTACTGCCTCTTAGCAGGCAGGCAGGCAAGCAGGCAATGAGTTCAGGCGGGCGGTAGTAGATTGGTAGGTGGTGTTGCAAATGGTGTCGACTCTCGACTCGTGGGTTTCAGTTAGCTTGCTGGCTGACTAGCTGGCTGAATCACTTGGCCGGCATCCCAGGCTGAGTCTGTGTGCGCGCGTGTGTGTGTGTGTGTGTGTGTGTGTGTGTGTGTGTGTGTGTGTGTGTGTGTGTGTGTGTGTGTGTGTGTGTGTGTGTGTGTG
>PUHP01000098.1:39251-55855 GCA_006783085.1 Colletotrichum shisoi | reverse complement strand
CGTAGACTGAAGTCGCCAGCTCCTGGGCGCCATAGGTGCTCTGAGGTCTCTGATTTGGAGGCACCGTGTAGGCAGAAAATGCAAGTGCAAGTGCAAATGCAAATAGAAAACACAGCGGGAGATGGCAGAAGATTAGAAGGAGAAAAGGGGGGGGAAGAAGAGGATGAGGATGAGGATGAAGTAGAAGAGGAAAAGGATGGAGACGAGGAAGCAAAAGAAGAATGGAAAATAGACCGACCACCAGCCACGAAAAGAGTCAAAGTTCCTTCTCTCGTTCTCTTCCTCTCTCGCGCTCTCTCTGACTATCCAATTAAAGGCGCCGGTGCAGCAGTTTGTTCTTGCTGCAAGGGCCTCTCGCGGCCAGGGTGCGCTAGGTTCCAAGTACTTTGTACCCTGAATGACGCCTCCAGCACCTGCAACTGGAGCCCCGCAGACAGCTCGGTAGCGGCATCGGTAGCGGCAACCCGGTGTGCATGTCCCGAGGACAGACAGAGGCGGCAGAGAGAGAACTCAGGAATGGTTGTTAAAGGGCGAGAGCTCCTTGAAGGGTACGTACTGGCCTTTTGGGCTTGGGCATTTGAAGCCGAAGGAGGTGAGGGAGGCGAATCACTCGAGTCCAAACGGGAGAACAGTACAACTGCTCACTGGAGATGGATGTATCCATGAAGGCATCAGGAAGCAGGTAGGAGGCAAGGGAGGTCAGTGACAGTCGATGGTGGTCGATCTTTTCACACACACACACATATACACACACACACACACCTACGCACGCACGCACGCACGCACTTACTCTCTCTGTCTCTCTCTATCGCCTTATTCTTTTTGTTATAATTCCCGTACATGACCATTCGGAGCGCCATACACCAGAGATATTTGCCTCTCGTTGGTGGCTGTGGAAGCGTGCGCGCCCAGAGCAAGGCAGCCAGCCAATCAGCCGTTCAGGTCCGTTATCCTTTCGTCGGCTAAGGTTGTTCTTGCTTGTCGACTGCTGAGAGATCAGCTGCTGGGACTGGGCACTTGGGGAGAAAAGCAGTTAATAGGCAAGCGTGAAGCGGGTTGCGAAGCAGAGTAAGGACGATGCCAGTTCCACATGAGGGGGGGGAAAGGGAAAAGGGAACCGATCGAGGTTGAGGTGCTTTGGGACGAAGGTAAAGCGAGGTGACGGCGAGATGTGGGCATTGGCCGTGGTTGCACGTTACTAGACACAGCCGCCGGTTTCCATCTCGTTGTGGACAAGGATGCTTGTCTGTGCTGGAGAGGTGAAGAAACAAACGACGAATCGCAGCTGAAAGCCGAGCCGTGGCGGGTAGACAGACAGAAAGTGGTGTAGGCGATGCGTGTAGGTAAGGTACGTGATGGGACGCGATGCGATGCGATGTAGGTGATGTGACTGATGACTGGCAGACGGGTGGACGAGTAAGGAGAAGCATGTGAAGCTGGCGGCGACCTGGCGGGACGGCGGGAAGGAACGTATGGAGGACGACAGGGCAAAGACGAAGGCGAACGGCCACCGTGCAGATGGGAAGGATGCCCTGGGCCGCTTTCGTAGGCCTTCGCACGAGGAGCCAGAGACCGAGAATGGGGGGAAGAAGAGGAGGATCACATCATGTCTCGCAACTTAGGTGTCGGGTGTCTCGAAATAACAGAGAGAGGCTGACGCTACTGTCGGACGCTTGTGCGGTAGCTTCAACGTCGTCGGCAGTCCCAAGCGTCTTAGGGCAGAGGGGGAAGCGATGTAGGTTTGGTCGCGTTTGGGGCCGCAGGCTGCGAAGGAAGACCCTTGCGACAAAATCGATGCTCGTGGGGGAGTCATTGCCGTCGTATTAAGTGGACGTGATATGGTTGGTGCTTGAGCGTCGTGCTGATCCGGGGGCCACCGGCCAACCTTTCCTTTGTACAATGTGACTCGAGGAGGAATGGCCTCACGTCCTCCAAGCCTCTGTCACCGACCCCATTACACATATCCCCCTCCCATTGATCTTTCTTATATTCCTCCTTCCCTGAAACGGAAGCGTGCCGTTGAGAGTGAAGTCGAGCGGGGTCTAACGGGTGTTGAAGTAGTCGACGTAGGATTTCGTTCGGACTCACCTCCCCCTGACAGGCAATATCTCGTCATCCCAACGATTGGACAAAGGGGTAAACCTTCCCACTCAGATGGCGGCGGCGGTGGCGGATCATTGAGGAAGATCCAGAGGAGTGAGCCATGAGGTGATTGCTGTTGTTTGCCTCGCAGACGGCGGGAATTGCAAGACGATGCCGTGCCGTCTCTTGGCTGCTTGAGGTTGAAGCTGACTGGATCGGGGGTAAGGTAGTGTTTGGCCCTACCTAAATAAGAGAGGTGGCCTCGGCGAGCAGTCCGGGGCGGCGTCGACCGCCCAGGCTCAAACCGAACTTAAGGAGCTCCGCGTTTGCCAGGTATGAGCAGCTGTGGTCGAGGAACCAAGCGGCTGTATCTGCACTTTGGCATGAGGCCCGTCGTGCGGTGGTGAGGTGGTGAGGTGGAACCAAACACTGGCCCGTACGTACGTACGTTGGGCTCTTCCACTATGGTCGTGCTCGCAGCCGGGCTGGATGTGATGGACGGGGCTCGAACCGAATCTAGCGAGTCAGGGCCAGGCTGTTTACCCAGAGTCGGACTCCAGAGCGATGCAGCGCGCACGCACACACGCACGCACGCAGCTCCTGCATGAGCGCAGGTGGGACCGGGGCTCTTGCTCATGTGGTGAGGTTCCTCTCCCAACTACCATGCTTCGTCTCCCAGGGCTAGGCGGAACCTTAGGCTGTCTGGGGGGCTGCGGTGGAGGCTCGCAATGGACGTTTTGTGGGCTCTCGAATGTTACTGAACCTCCCAAACGGCGGAGGGCAGGCGGTATCAGGGACCCCGGCGGCTCTCGGGCCCTTTTTGGAATCTTGACAGGAGATGCGGTGGATTTCAGGTCGCAGTGGATTGCCGAGAGGACTTGTTTTAGCGCCCTCCGTGATGTTTCTGTTTCTGCTGCTGTCCCCTGTAGCTCCGCGGGTGGGCACTAGACAGAGTGGACAGCTGCAGGCGCAAGAGTAAAATAATCACGATGAAAACGAGCCAGATAGAGATTGGGGATGCAGTCGATGCGAATGTCGGTGGAATACCTCACCTTGTAGTTTCTGCCCTGGCCCTGGTGGGCATCTGGTTCTGGCTTTCGCTGGTGACCCCGGTCTGGAAATATGGGAATTGGAAAGAGAAACAGCGACAGCCGTCCTTTCCCTCTTGCCCTCCTCTCCCTTTCCTCTGCATCTGCACCTGGTCCTGGTCCTGCTTCTGCTCCTGCCCACCCTGTCTCCTGCTTCCTGCTGCTTGTTTCCTCATGCATTTTTGGTGGGTGGGTGGTTATGGCTATGGGTGTTTCCTTCCATGTCTTCATTATCCCACATCGCCCCCTCACTTGGCTTGCTCCGACCACCGTCCCTTCCCCCATACTTTGCACAAGGTCTGACTTGCTATGGGTATTGGAACACTCACTTTATTCAGCTTCGGAAGGTTGATGGAGCTGCGTGCATCAATTTCATGTGAGGATACCCGGTTGGTTAGGCCCTCCCACAACTACTCCACACCTTCCCAGCATCAAACTTTGACTTCGCCTGCATCATCACACGGCCTGAACCACCTTAGCTCTCACTTTTCAATTTCCTGCTCCTTCTTCGTCTTTCCGAGATACCAAGCCCAAGCACAAGAGGCACCGCCGCAGTCGAGGCAATGGAGTGCATGCAGGGGCAATGCCATTGAGGAATCGGTGCTAGATGCGCTTGGCTGTCTGTACCTTGCTCGGAGGAGCTCTTTCGTTTTTTATCTCTCAGTCTCTCGCAGAGTGGTCTCCACAGTGGCTATCGTCTCCTGTATAGCAGCCTGTCCATGCCAACCCAAGTCCATGCCATGATGCACTTCATCGAGAAAAGCCGCATTTGACGTCCAAGACCGCGCGCCCCTTGAGGGGTCCTTCCGACGACCAGTCCCTCCTCAAAAAGTCCTCAGCCCGTCGCTCATCCAAGAACAGTCCACTGGACACGGAGCGCTTGAGAATGTCGCTCAACCAAAACTGCTTTGCCAGGCATACAAACATCCTTGATAGGTAGCCTACCGATTCGACGCCGTTCGACAGGCTACGAGCGAACTTATCTGTGCAATGCGTTGGAAAATACGATACTCGATCTTTCCGTCGTCAATCGGCTACCGATACCACTTGCTGTTTGCCATCATCTCGCTTTTCGGGGCCGGAACAAAATTCTTTTCAGCCCAAATAGCCTGATATCGACTACTCAACGAACATGAATCCCTGCATCCTGGACCTGCGAACCGACTGGTGGGATCTGGGGTCCCCAGAATACTAGCCGCACTTGCAAATGCAGACGACGTCTCGTTTCTCGGCGCGCCGACCCCCTTCCACATCAAGCCAAGGACTTCGTCACTGACAGCATCGTTACGGCCCGGTAATGAGTTCCAGTGACGACGGCAACAGGGTCAAACTCCGGCTGATTCCTTTAGCCATGCCTTGGCTGGTCTTGCAAGTCTTCATTGCAATCACTATGACGTTACGACCGGCATTTCTTTCCTGCTCGAGTTGATGGCCTGATTACGGCATGCACTACCTCAGTGCAGCGGCCGATCGTTATGTTGGCCTTCGAGAACACCTAGATCCCCCTATCCCCGAGACGATGGCACTTTGCTCAAAAGAGCAGGAAAAGGCTTTGTTCGAACCGGGGAACCGGTCTGCGGGGCTGCAGGCTTGGCAAACGGTCTGCGCCAGCGCCATGGCCGAAATCCGCATCTCCCACATGAGCTGTCAATTTCGCTTTGTAGAGAAGGCCTATCTACCTACCTTGGACATTGTAGCGAATATTTCCCAACAACATGAATACGGTTGTGACCAGCAACCATTTGTTCAAATTGCGTTCCCTTACAACAGCTACGTGAGGATAACCTCGAATCCCACCCAAACCCCTCTCGACTGACTTCGGCCGTTCAAGGGCCCAATCCCCATTTCCGCCATCTCACCTTTCCACGTGGCTGAGACGAGACGGACTGAATCATAAGTCCTGTCCTGTGCGTGTCCACCTTCAGAGTTTCAGGCAGGGACTCTTGAATCCTCTGACTACCCCGATCAAATCGATGCGACTACAAGTCGTTGATCCGCTAGATGCCCGGCCCCAACCAGCCCTGTATAGATCCCAGGGTTTCATTTGGATGTTGATGCTACAGTACTCGTCTTGATGGCTTATCGCTAATGTTACAGTCGTGAAAGCGGAACAACTTTCTCACTCTTCTTGCCAGTCGCCGCCTCTATGGCAGAGCCTGGTCACAAATTGTAGGCCTAAGTTTTCAGTCGGTCGCGTGTTGGAGCATTGTCATTGCTGAGGTGTTTCGCATTCGCCCTGGGTCTTTGGCGATGCACGCTCTTCACGAGCCTGTGAGAAGTACCAATAGATAGGCTCAAGCCAGCAGTACCAAGGGGTTCCCAGCGATGGCCGCGCGGAGGATCTGCAATCACACGAAAGCTAATATTTGAGTTCAGCGCGATCCCCGCCAAATATACCACTTCATGCTAACGCGTAAAGCCAGAACTTCCCGTCCGGCAACTTTATCATATGTCTTTATCGCACCCGGCTTACGGCATGTAAGAGCAAGTCCCTCTACTGTATACACCGCACTGACTAGCGTCGCCATGCTAGGCAGTTCGGGGCCGGGAAACAACAACTCTCCGCCCTGTGGCTCGAGAATCCGATGAACATAGATCGTGGCTTCGCAATTGAAGAGCAAGCGCCAGATGGGTGATCTTACTCAGCCGATAGCGCACACCAAAATACTTGTGAAGCGCAGGCGAACACCATCGAAGTCCGTCTCCTCCACCCCTGAGCATCAAGGTGTCCTTCGCTCAGCTCCCAGAGCCCCAACGGCCCGGCGATGGCTCGATTTCGCTCATCAACTGCCCTGGCAGCATCTGTTAATATATCAGTGCTGCTCAAGAACGATATCTTCGCCGCTACTCCTCTCCGTGCGTTGGTTGTGACACCAAACCGTCTCGGAGAAATCCTTGTCGCCTAGCATCCTACATTCATTGGAGAACGATTCCGGCGCGGCAGTTGGCCGGTTGTTTGTGCGACCGACAGCGGACGCTACGTGCCTCAGCTTTGCGCACCATCTCCAACGTGTTGCTGCCGCGACTTCAGGGGAACTCGAATGATACGACCTGTCGGCCCCGTGAAATGAGGCTCACCGGAGTCCCTCGGGTTGGGCATGCCTATCTGCAGCGCCGATCTTGCGCCGTAGATCCATGCAATTCGCGTGGCATGCCCTCTTCGGGTCCATAGACCTGGTTGAGCCCAAGTCCATGTCCAAACCCGATGGTTGCCACGTGATGTTGGTCGCACATATGGATACGAGACCGTCGGGTGCCACCCCCCACGCGTCTCCCCTTTTCGGCAAGATAAGGGCCACGACGAGCTTTGATGTCGCGCAGTGATAGCAAGCCGCAGGCGGATACGCGATTGAGGACACAGCAGCCCTTGATCCTAGAGGCAAGTGGAGAGTTTCTTTGAAGAGACATCGGGCCGGAATTGATTGGCCTTCACCTCGATGATCCACCGCATCCGGCAAGCCATGTGGATTCAACCCAGAATTTACAGTCCTGGTCCAGCTCCGCAAACGACCCGCCCGCCGCAATTCTCGCTCCAATACAGCAGTGTCCATCCATTATGTGTGGACTTTTTACCGAGGCTCTCAACATGAATTGGTCTGGTGGTGTAGTTGGTTATCACGTCAGTCTAACATCTAGACGATTGGTTTCGTCTGGTTGGGAACACTGGAGGTCTCCGGATCAAGTCCGGGCTAGATCATCCACAGCTGGGCGATTGGTTTAGTGGTATAATGACCGCTTAGCATGCGGTAGGTCCAGGGTTCGATTCCCTGATCGTCCAACTTTTTTTCTCGTTGCTGATGTCGACAGACACTTTCTCAAAAATCTTTGCTAATAGGTATTCGATTGAGGCTTGTTTCCTTTGGATGGATGGCAAGGATGACTTGACTGGCTGGGTGACACCGGTAGAGGAAAACGCCCCCGAGAGCTGTGTGGTTTTGACACGATGGTTATCCAAGACACTATATATAGATAGACCTTGTATGTCTAGGGGCGGACAGCGTGATAACCTTCAGCTTAGAAGTCATCTGATGGTACTTACTGTGAGCGCATTCAAAGACTGCCGATTTCATTCGCTTTGCAGGCGAGGGAGAGGGGAGATAAGTACCGTCCAATGTCCTCACGTCGGGGTGTCGTTTTGTAAACTTCGCAAAGCGGATGTACGCAGTGCTGCGTCAGTATTGTCATATCATGAACCGGGAAGAGTTTGAGGGTCGGCGGCGGCATGAGCATCATCATGTCTACTTGGTCCTTCTCTGTTATCGCGTTGTGCCCTGATGAGTCGAAGCGACTAGAGTCCTGCCTCTCGCTATATTCTCCTCGAAGACTTGACTTCTTTGGATGCGGGTTTTTAGCACGTTGTTTGTGGATAGGCCCGAGTTCGATGACTAGCTATGATTACGGGTACGAGAGTTTTCCAATCTTTGCCCATCGACGGAATCCGAGAATAACTGCTTCATCGGGACCACAGCAACTTGACTCAAACCCTTATCTCCAGCCGCCAGGTTCTGCGTCAGCCTTTCTTCGTTGCCCGTCGTCCGTCGTCTGTCGTCTGTCGTCCGTCGTCTGTCTTCCGTCGTCTGTCGTCCAAGATCTCGCCGGCGGTTTCGGCCACACCTCCGGGGCTTGAGCCCAAAGGCAAGTCCAATGGAAGCACTTGGATTTCTCGCGTGTTTACTTATGCACGACGAAAAGTGCCGTCGGCCGGCCAAGTCCTGAAAGTGAGAGAGTCGTCTAATGGGTCAATTTGAAGGGGCGCCTCCGTTGGTTATGTGCCTGTTTCCCTGTTCTTTGAGCCTAGTCACGAGTCACAATCACCCCAGTGCGCTTCCATCGCGAGATTCTCTGAAGGCACCGGCTTACGTGATGAGCCTTTCACGGCGTTGCTCTCGGCCATTATCATCCGTCTTGAGTCAGGTTTGCTGGACGGGAAACGCTAGATGGTCTCTTTCCGCGATTTTCTGGCGTGATGCGCTCTGGACTCGCCGGAGGCAGCGGGGCACTCCCGGGAGTAAACGACGCCAGCCCCCAGATCGAAGGGATGACACTTGGGGATGCAATGTTTGTGGATAGCTATTCTCCTTGCGATAAAAAGCTCTACATGGACAATTTCCCCGTGGCGTTTGACCTTGCGAGGAAGGAGGTGTCTTTCAAGCACATCGATCTCGATGCGCCGGTCGGGGACAATGGGATATATACCCTTTACGAACTGTTAAGAGTTTCTTCGGGAGGTTCGTGAGGAGAAGCATAATGTGAGTCTACATCTGTACTATGTCTGAACATGGCCGGAGTCTGTTGTAGTGTTCGGGGGTACGATATGACTTATTGCTCGACATGGTCCGTCACATAACTCAACCGCTTCCTCCTGTATATACGACACTAACTGTTGAGCCCGTCACGCGTGCGAAACTATACACTTGAATCAGATATTCTAACATATCAAGGTCTTAAAAACTTAAAAAACACAGTCAATTCGGTTCGGCAATTCGGCGACTTAAAGACTCTGAATAGAGTCTCCGTCATCACCCGCAGCATACGACATTTGATCGGAGCACATAAACGCGACGAATGACGGACTAAGGGTAGACTTGTCGTTTTGTATTTATAGTCTATAAGCATAAGTACTCTGTTGAGCGAAGGGGCCTCGCGGTAACTTCATCATGCTCCTATATCCATTTCTTCCAATGAATTCGAGACCGCATGGGCGCTCAACAATGGGATTTTCTGCCTTCACAAGAAGGGTTTGTATCCCATCTAAGCCAAGCTTCATAGGTATGATAAGTAGGCTTCTTGATTACATACATTTTCGGAGACTAGGACATCTGTCTGTATCCATTTATACCCGCAGTTATCCTGTAGCTGTATCCCAGAACCTGATCAGTTTGTCTGCAGATTCTGCAAGATTGGTTGGGAGCTAGTCACCTCTTCGGTAGCTACATGATTCAAGGGACCAAGATAAACCTATATGAGTGACATTAAGGAGTAAGGAAAAGCTTGCTGGCCATCTCTGTGGACTCGACGATTGCATTAGCTTGTTTATAGTAATGCTTGGCTATGTCTCTCCGCCCCGTATTCTCTCCCAGCGTAGCAGGGAACCACGCTCCACAGTTGCTATCATCGACGGATCACCAATGCAGTCAAGCACTCTTGACTATGGCTCTGTTCGAGATCCTTCAACCCAAGGTAACACCCGATGAAACCCGCTCTCCTTCTCCTTCAAGGGGGAACACGTACATCCCCTCCCAAGTTAGAATCTGCCGTACAACCACTTGTTCACCAGCATTGGTTGGACTGGTCATTTCAGGCTTCAGCCCCAACACAACCCAAGGCGCCCGAAAAACGTCCGTTCCGTGTCAATCAATCACTCCCAAAGTCTCATTTTCGAGGTGTGACGACCCAATCCGCGTCGCAGTCACGCCCGCCAGCCACATGGCGAAGGAACCAATGCCCGCACACATACTCTTCTCACTCACACACCTTCGACGCAGACAAGGAAGAGAGTGTTACACGGCCGGAGTCGGAGCCTGCACCGGTGGGTGTTTCGCGCACACCGGCCCCACTCTTCGGTCCCGGGCCCGGATCGCCGACATGGGCGCCTCTCTCCCAATCAATTATCCGGCAGGAAGGGCAAGATGAGACGAGGGGACGAAGAGGGAAGGGAGTCCAGACCGGACTATCGCCACTACCCACCCCCATCCATGCTCGCCAGCTACATACGCTGGGTGTTCTTCACCGGGTGTTCTCGCCCACCTCAACACCCTCTGCGGCTAAGCGAACGATGTATTGGCCCGTCCGATGCAATCGGGTCCACCCAACATCGTCTTCGTTTTGCTCCCGCGGCCACTCATTCCGAGCTGCTTACATGACGCATACCCTGCTTATTTCGCATTTCATTCAACAGCCGAAACGAACAACTGATGGATTTTGCCCTACGAGACAATCACAACGTGATAGTTTTCTCCTTCCATCCCGCTGCGCCCCTCGTCTATGTTTCCCTCTCTGCCAGACCCCCCCACTTCAACCAGCCCCCGGCGGCTCGTCTGAGTTCCAGGTAACCCATCCGCCTTTCTACAAATAGGTACTCTGTAGATGCTTCAACGCTGTCCCTCTACACACCACCACCACCACCACCATCAAGGCACGGGCTGATCTCCAGACCCTCCTCACCTGTTCTCACCGGTCCCGTCCCGTCCCTAACGGCGCCCCTCACCGGTGAAGCCAATCCCGCCAGCCACGTCCGTCCTCGCCAAAACCATCGATCTCCTCCACCACCACCACCCCGCTCACGCGCACTCGCCAGCGATCGCCCGACCAACCAGCCTTCGTCTCCTTCCTTGTACTTCCAGAATCACGCACACGTCGAGACGCCAGTCTCGGGAGACTTAGGGAAGGAGAGGTGCCGTCCCATGCCGTCGCGCCGTCGCGGGCGCTGAGTCTCGACACCTAACCCCCCTCTCCTCCCCTACCCTCCGGTGCCCCAAAATTCACCCTTCCCACCCGCTGTCAGTTGTGATTGGAGGTGCTACCGCATGCCGCACGACACAGATTCGACAGCGTCGCTGGCACGCCTTGATTCGTCCACCACCGTTTCCTGCCACACCGAGGACAAGTCGGCCTAGAACACGTCAGAAAGGAGGGGGGGGGGGGAACGGCTAACCCAGCTGCGAAAGGCTCCCACGCCCACGCACCCGGCGTCTGCACCGCAGGGCAATGTACTCTGCAGAATTTCTCCCGGTCAAGTCATCCGCAGCCTGCCGTGCTTCTTCTCGCACTTTTGTTCCAAGGTACATGTTGTATCAATCGCGGCACGTTGAAAATGCTAGCCCAGCACCTCACTGTGGTGGTTGTCGCGTTGTCTGGAACAAGGCTTCCATGACGACTTGGGATGTCATTTTTTTCTTCACATGATGCCTCGCGCGTTGCATCTCTCGACATGTCCCATCTCCCCACTTGTCACCGGCTGTCTCTGTTCGCAGTTGAAGCATCGAGGTCCCCCTGTCGAATGCTGCCGCCGGTATCCCACACGTCCCCATCACCCTGAGGCCGCCGAGGATTCTCACGCGCGCGCACCGAGGCAGACTACACTAGGCAGAGCACATCCCTGATGCGCGGCAGTGGCCACTTTCGAACCGACCACCAACATACCACACCATTTCACCCCAGCAGGTCAAAATTGCACCTCCCCACGCGTCAGATCAGTGGGATTCTTCACACCACCAGCCAGGCCGCCAATGGCGAGGGCTAAGAGTACGACTCGATTTGATGAACCACCGCCGCTCCTCACACCACGTACGTGCCCCCAAAGTGTCTCGTCATCCCCTCCTGGATGCTGGGTAACCTCCGCCTAATCTGCTCGGTGTGGGTGCGTCCTGGTAACGCCACGATGTCGCAACATGCCGCTTGTCTGGAATGGGTGTCCTGGCCGTTTAGCCATGTTTTACGGCGTGCTTCTTTCGCAACCCTCGCAAGGCCGGTAGTTTGATCGCACGCTGCCTCAGCAAGACGAAGAATACCTCCCTCTGTGTATATTGGCGAGTGCAACTTGGCGCGTAACCGCCCTCATGCCGTGCCCTGTGGTGTCATTGATGGCCGCCCCCTCCCGGGTCTGCTATTCCGGGGACAGCTCCGGTTACTGCGTCGACGAAACCGTCTTCCCCGGGTTGAATCTCACTGCCTTTCTCTCGCTCTCTCTCTCTCTCTCTCTCTCTCTCTCTCTCTCTTTTCGTTTTTTTCTTGGTGTCCAGATTTTAGTTTACTCACGTTTCTTTCTCGTTCTTGACCAGCGTTCCTTGGTCTGAGTAGGGAGCCCTACCAACATGCCCGGAAACCTCGCCGTAACAAGCATACTGCACCCGCAAACGGGCCGGAGGGAAGGGGGCGGCCCCCCACAACTTCCACTTTCATTCGGCGCGCGCTCTCTCTCTCTCTTTCTCTCAACTTGTTCCTTCCTTCCCCGCTTCTCGTTCCGGAACCCGGCGAGATACTCGCTGTAGACTTCTCCCCCCCCCTTAAGTTCACACGCTTCCCCCAGCTCACTGGGGTAAGTTGCGAGGTATACTGTCTTACAACACAGTGACATTATTGTGGTTCACGGTGACCCACCCCTCTTGGACTAGGATGGCCCCGAGAAGCGGCGACAAGTAGAAGCGCAGGGTCGCCCCGTCAAGGTTGGCTAAGGCGGCCAAGAGGTTAACCAAACATAAGGCTCTTCCATGCCTGTCTGTACATTATCTGGACTCAACTCTCTGGTTCGTGCCTGTCTATCAGCGGGGTGTCGACCGTCCGCATGCCCACCGTATGCGTGGGTCCGACATCGTCATTTGGCATTTCGACGCGAAGAAAGACATCATCGGCAAATCACAAACTCCTTTCTTGGCCTACGAGAATCCCACAAGGGGGTATGTTCGCTCTCGCAATGTGGAAACAAAACGAACTAGCGCGAGGGACAGAGGGTAAACGACAGTTAGGAGGAAAGAAAGAAAGGCCAATGACCGAAATGAAACGCGACGATGCCAGCGAGGACGAGGAGACACGCCTACAGTTGGACGCCATATCCCTCAATCCTAGCCCTTTGTGTACCGCGACCTGAACCCACGGGTGGTGACGACGACGATGTCGATGATGAGATCCCTTCCATCTTTGATGTCAAAACAGTAACCCCGATAAATGCGAATCCGTAAAAGCCTGGTGAAGCTTGTGCGAGTGTGGTGTGTTAGCGTGCCAGATGGCTAGCCCTCCATAGCCGTCCATCCAGAAACAGCTTCGGCCTTGCCTGGCGCCCCCACGGCACGCCCCGCCCTGCCATGAGGCGTCGTCATCGAACAGCTTGCCGGTGTAGCGTATCGTTTCTTCTCCCTCCACAAGCCCGTCTTCTTTTGACCCGTACCTTTTATGACCCATACATGTGTTGCGTGTCAAAATAAATAAATGAATAAAAACCAGCAATTCTTTGAGTTCCATGCCTTTTTGGTAGGGGGGTTTGCTGTTGGATCAACTTGAATCCATTCGCTTCTTCTGTGCTTTTAGGCAATTTTTTCTCTTTTTCTTTTGTGGGTAAATCATGCATGCCATGGTCCCAGGGTCAACACGATGCTTCCTCTCCACAACCGAATCGCCAATCGCTGTGCTCATAAATATCCCAGTCTCTAGTGAGAATCTTGACCCCGATGCCCCAGATTCTCACAATGCCTTGCAAACGCGTCGAAGAACATGCCAAACCCAGAACTCCATCTTTGAGTCATTGGCGCGGGGTATTTGTAGTCCAAGGGCACGAGACCAGATCCCCCAATTTCGTCTACCATAGTAAAATGTCCAACCCACGCGCCATGCTGAATGAAAGTAAGGAAACCCCAGACCGGCGCCTAATGTCAAAAGAGAGAGAGAGAGAGAGAGAGAGAGAGAGAGAGAGAGAGAGAGAGAAAGACAAGACGAAAAAGGGAAACAACTGCTGCTGCTGCTAATGAAAAAGGAACAGACAAACTCCACCCTGCCGCATCTTTGGACCGAAGTCGTCATGAGATGAACGCCCGTTGATGCTTCTCTCCCAAACCCCTGAGCGTGGACGAAGTAAGTCGCATGACTCCGGTGCAGAGTGCTACAAACGAGTGGAATAGGAGGACCGCCGCTCTGGGTCAAAGGGCGAATCGCGTGGTTGAATCGAGAAACGAGGTAATCAAAACAAAATGTTTCGTGCCGCAAAAGATCAGATGCCGATGTAAATGCGTATGCGCCGAGCATATCGAAGAGCGCCGCCCTTCAAATTGTTCAACTTCCGTGCGACTTGCTCAGTTGCCGCCGTGTATCCTTGCTTGAAACAACGTAACGCCTTCAAGTGTCGCCATGTTGCGTTTGAGCACCGTAAATCAAGCAGATCCGGCTCGTCCATGGTAGCATCTACCTCCCCAGCATGTGGGGTGGCAGGTAACTCGAATTGTTGCCGTTCATCAGGGAGCCCGGTCCGCCGGCTGTCATGGCATTGCTGTTGTATCCGTTCCAGACGTTGTTATTACCGCTCGCCGGAAAACCGGCAACAGTATAAGACTGCGCGCCCGGATTGCCGTTGAACCGTCCAGTACCGAGACCGGGAGGGGCAGCGAGACCCGGGGGAGGGCCGTTGGTAGTCTTAAACCCATTCGCAGACCCCGCCATCATGCCGCTCATGGGAGAAGTGGCCGGGCCCGGGGTTTGACCCGACCTGACGCCCAGCGGATTCTTCGAAAAGCTCAAGCGGATGCCACCTTTTACGCTGTTGTGCAGAGGGTGCCCGTAGAGTTCATGTAGAGCCTTCGTGGCGAAGGAGACATCCTCAAACTCCACAAAACACATCGGCCCGTTCTGCTTAGTCCGGAAGCAAAGTCGCTTGTATCCCCGTTGCTTGGAGAACATGGCTTTCAGCTCCTCCTCGGACGTGTCAATGGGTAGGTTGCCGACGTAGAGTGTGTTGCAAGGCGGGTTCTGATCCGCAGGGTTCACTGGCGGAAAGTTGTGGCGACCATACGGATGATTGCCTCCCATGGGAAATGGCACGCTGTGTGGCCCCCCGCCCATGGCGGTTGGGGACATGACCGGATGGACCGAAATGGCACTCATCCCTGGTTGGCCATACTGCGGAAGCGAAGACGGGCTTGGTGTCGCGCTGGTGTTGAGGGATAGGCTGGCCAAACGCGAGATGGGCAGCTGTGGGGCGGTGGCCCTTCTCTGGGCCGTGGCGCCGTTTTCCGCGTAGGCGACTGGGTCCTTCAGCAACTCGCCAGTCTCGTCATCGTCGGCGGCGTCGTCGTTGATCAACGATTTCCCAGAGATGCGTGTTCGCTCTGTTAGATGGTTCCCGATCGGAGATTGGGGTGAGAACAGATTCTGGTAGTGTGCGCTCGAGTCCGGGTTGGGCAGCTCGCTGGAGCCGTAGATACCGTTCATGGGAGGCGAGATCTTCTCGAGGGACTGGAATGCGCCGTTGAAGCGCGAAGGTTGTCGCGAAGACGGAGCCGAAGACGCGGCGGATGAGGTAGTACTAGACGACCCGTTCCCTGCGGGTTCAGCGTATCTCCTTGGTGCGGTTGGGCTACCTCCCAAAACCTCAACAATCATGCTGGCATCGTTGGAAATGTTGGATTTCCCGTCAAGCATGTTTTTCGCTTCGATTGCACCGTTGGTAGATCTAAATTTCAAAACGGCCGACCGAAATCCGATGTCCTCTGACTGGTCCACGGGAAGCACCTCAACGTCGACCAGTTCCTTGGACCAGACCACCATCAGGCGAAGAGATTCCTCCGAGGTATTCAGCGGGAGACGACGGATCAGAACCGAGGATGCGACGGGGACCGAGTTGGCGAAAGGGGTACCGACGGGTTTCGTCGCATCGCGGTCAAAGGGGTTGACGGACGAAAGGAATGGGGCTTGGGTTTTGGACGACCTAAAAGGTTGCGATTGTTGTAGAAAAGCCGGCGCAGCCATGGCGATCTTCGTTGTGGTTGTTGTCGGTAGAAAAGGGCTGGCGCGACTCGATGTCATGTCAGAAAGTCGGATTCGATCGATGAGGGTGCAAATGCGCCTGGTTCACCTTTACTCGCCGGTCATCCGCCGGTGGTGCGGTGCATGCGCTGGCGCGTGGTGGTGCCTTGGGGATTGCGTTGGAATTGTAATGGGAACAGGGAGAGATGTGACGATCGCGCTGATCAGGGACGAGCTGCTCAGGTACGCGTGGACAAGAATGCAGTTTGATGGGCCAGGACGCGATGGGAATTATCGGGCGCTGAGGTCGATTCTCAATGCGCGACGAGACACAGGGCGGCGAAAGAATGCAGCCTGCTACGAAGGGCGAAGTAGAAAAGTTGGGGGGCTAGAACCGGGTTTTGGGGAGAGGAGTGGGAGATGGAGCGTGCGAGGGAAATGCGAGATGAGTCGTCGCAAAGGTTATGTATGTGTCGTGCCTTAGAGTTCGGGGAAGAGGGGGGGGCAGAATGCCAAGGTATGCCGCGCGAGTGGTTGGTAGTATTGATGTTGGAGAGATGGATGGCGAGATGTGTTGATGAAAACTGTGTGAAGTGAGGGAAGACCGGGAGGAATGGTGTGCGCCTTGATGGGTTGAGTTGGGTTGGGGTGCGGTATGGTGCGTCAGGACAAGAGAGGACGGACGGCTGGCTTGCTTCACTCTACGAGCATGGGGGAGTGCATGTGCTACTGTGGTTGTTGCTGCTGCCGCTGCTGCGCCTGATGGGCTGCTGGTTGCGTTCAAGAGTCGGGTCGGTGACTTGGGTACCGGCGAGCGGTTGGCATGCAGCAGATGACAGGGTACAGCAAGTCGACTTGCTGGGGCCCCTCGAAGCTTGAGGTGACAGGTACCCAATGGGACTACACCCACGGGTGGGTTGACTCGAGGACTAGAGCCGAAAGTCAACTAAGGTCAGTCCGACAGCACGACTACCGCGACGGGGGGGG
>PUHP01000098.1:8624-39016 GCA_006783085.1 Colletotrichum shisoi | reverse complement strand
GGGGGGGGGGGGGGGGGCGCTCTGATCTGGGTTGCTTGGATCCGGGTTGGAAAGCAGAGGAAGCTGGGGGCGCAATCTGATTGTGAGCTTGGGCAAGCTTGTGTGGTCAAGAGAGGAGATTAAAGCGGGCGGAGGAGCGGAAGGATGTTGCAAGACGGCCTGCGTCGTCGTCGGCGTGTTTGTCGACTTATCGTGGGGTTTCTTGCAGCTCAAAGTATCGAGAAAAAGCAGCATGCGGCTAAGGGATTTCAGTTTGGTACTTAAGGGGACCCCAAGAGACTTCGGGGGACGATGGGAATTGAGAGGTGTCGAGGGCGACACAATGTACCGGACCGGTAAACGACGGACTTGTTGCACGTCGGCTTGCTGAGTGGGCTTAGAAGCGAAGTTGGCCGTGGTGGTGGCTACTGGGCCCGGGGGCGTCGACGGGGTTTTCCTTGGGGGGTAGTGGCCCTTGTTCGAGCCTTTGGATTCGGGTCCAGTCCAGTCCAGTCGCGTTTGGACATCGAGTGTGAACAGAGGGAGGGGGAGGGGGGAGTGGAGGGACAAGGGCCGCTCGTGCTGTGGAGATCCAATTGCGCCGCTGCAGGAGCACTGAGAAGGGACGTATCGTACCAATCAGAGTCCGATCGCGTAAAGTTGGAAAGAGTTCGGTATGGGTACAGGCAACGCCGCTGAGGTACCCGTATGCTTTTCGAGTACCTTGCCTGGGTGGGTGGAGAACTGCGACGACCTTGACGAAGGTTCTTTCTGTATAAGTGACGAGCTTGCCGCAGGGCTCGAGAATGCGGCGACAGTGCAGGCAGCGATTGCGCTATCTCTGTCTTTGCCCAAAGGACACTGTGGGCCTTCCGTCACTAGTAGCTCGTCGGTGTTTCTTTGCTTGTGTCCGATATCGAAAGATGACGAGTTGTGTTGATGTCTCTTGTCCGTGTTTGTGCTGTGGCGGGGTGTGAAGATGTTCTGTCTGTATCGTTTGAGGGAGGACAGTAGCCGTGGTGACAGCACAAGCAGGTTGATCGGAGAAGTACCGTGCTTGGTGAGGATACGGATGAATCACTGTTGTTGTAGGAGCAAGTGGAGGAAGTGGTGGTGGTGGTAGTAGTGATGGTAGCGGGCAGTCGAGGAGGGGGTGAGTGGGTGGATTGGTGAATGGAACCCTGGTGGGGGGCGGATTTAACCTGGAGGGAGAGCGGGACGGAGGCTAGTGAGCGGGCTTGCGAGCAAGAGAGTTGGGGGCGCTGCCGGTGCGTCTTCTCGCTGGACGACGACCGGATTCCTTGGTGGCACAGCCTCTAGAGGGGGGAACGGCGTCAGGAGGGAGCGCGGATTGGCTGCAGATGATGGTAGCAGTGCGACCGGGCTCAGGGGTCTTGTAGACTTTCGGCGATCGTTGGCACCGTTTGAGGGCTGGTGCTTGCCAGGAGGCGCGCGTGGTAGTGGTGTCTCTCGCTGGCCGCTTGTCTTTCTTGTCTCTGGCTGTTGTCCGTATGGGCGGTAAGATACTGCGTGTGAAGTGGTGTATGTATGTATGTATTGCATATGCTCGTGTCCAAGGTACTCCTTACTACAAGTACTTACCTGCGTAGGAACTTGCGATGGGGAAAAAGTTTCTTCTCCCTCTCCCTCTTCGTCTTTGTCTTCCTCGGTGCAAGCGCAAAAAGTGTGTGCCGGAGACGCAGAAATCTTTCCGAGACTGTATGCTTCACTGGAACATTTGTTGTCGAATGCCTCAAATGACAGAAACCGATCCGGGAGACGTTGCGAAATCCAACTCGGCTGTCGGGATTTGCGTAAAAATCTACCTAGGTAAATCAGGTACCAAACAGACAGATATCTAATTCCTAGAGGACTTGTCCCCTAATCTGGCTGGCAGGAGGACATGGATGGACGCGAGGGAGAGGGAGGAAGAGGTGACAGCGGGACCCGTTCGGCGTCGCGCTTTCCCTTCCTGCCAACCTCGTTCCTGCCATGCTGACGCTGCACCACCCCCACCTTCTCGCCAATCTGGGTTCAGCAAGATGACTAACCGGGTGGAGTTGGAGTTTTCGAAATAGGGAAAATAGGAACAACACTTTGTATGTATAATACAGTTGCAGAAAGCTGGAGCCTCCCTCTTGCATGAAGAAAGAAAGAGATGCCCACAAGTGACACTACCAACACGAGGCGGAAGGTAGCAAGACGGAGATATATGGACAGTGCCGTAGATATAGTCTCCACACTGTGTAAAAACATCCTTATTCTTCTTCCTGGGCCTTCTCTGCTTGCCCTCTGCTTTTCTGCGAGCCACCACCGCGCGCACAAGTACTGGCAGAAGAAACCAAGAACGCACGTGGGAGGCAGAAAAGTTTGACACAACGACAGAAAGGCACCGTCAAGTGGGGCACGTGCGTACGTATCTTTTTGCTCATTCCTTTTCTCACTCTTTTGCCTGCCTGCCTCCTTGCACCGCGACTCGGTCCTGAGGTGGCCGTCAAGCTCTCTTCCAAACTCTCCCACCCCCATGCGCTCTGAATGCGATGCAATATATATGCCGACACATACATGAAATGTGTTGTTGCTAAGGAAGCCAATAGATAAAGAATATAAAAAAATTCGCCAATCTGCCTACCTGGAGGCTGGCCAGCTGCATTGTAAGCTGCTGCTGAAACCTAGAAGGTTTTGGGACGGGGTCATTGCATGGGGCTAGCAACGCAGACGGCCTCGAACAAAGGGTGGGATATTGCCATCAGTAAATAATGTACCCGGCGCTTTGCGCGCGCGAGCGCATCTCGTATCTTCTGCGGAAAACAACAATTCTTCGTCCTTCCTACCTCATAACGTGAGGCGCATGAAACGTTAGACAAAGAGACCTGGCTCGAACAGATCTTGTCGGCCCTGCTCTACCACGTGAGACCACGGACCAGATGAGCCCATGTGCCCCGTTACGCCAGCCCTGAGAAGCCGCCTGCACTAGCACAACCAGGCCAGCACGAGCAGGGTTCGTACAGCACGTATCCGGTGACATTGTCGTGGATCCACCACCAACACCTAGGCGCCTAGGCACCTGGGGCAAGGAACACGGCATCCGCATCCGCGAAGCAAGGGACCCGACCCGACAAGACCCTCGCGACCGGAGCATTTGATGGCGTGAACCTGACCTGTGGACATGGGGAAGGGACCTTTGTTTCCGCAGGGCAGCGCAGCGTAGCGCAGGGCTGTCTCTGTCTCCGTTTTTCGACTATGACTGTGAAGATGGGCGACGGTTCGCGGACACCCGAGAGATGGTGTCAACGAAATGGTAGGCCATTTTTGACCAGCCCAGCCCTGTCATGTTCGTTGCTCCTAATTAAACCCCTTACCCCTTTTTGACTGCAATACCGCATCATAGATCGTCATCGTGCAGTCCGTTGGTGGTGAAGTGCACAACGCCGTCTGCACGCGCATAGTAGATGCTTATACTGTGTTTTTTAACCGTGTTTTTCTTCATATTGTGTACCTGTGCGACCTCAAGAGGGACCGTCTTGTAACGTACCTCAGCGCATAGTAGATGGTGGTCCATCAGAGTGCGCGTTCGAAGAATGCGGCTCGGGTCTTGTCGGTGTCGTGGTTCTCGGGCTCGACTGCCAAGGACGCCGGAGCCGTCGGCGTTGGTTGGGGTCTCCTGTCTGTTCTGACCTTTGTTTTATTTTTCGCACCCATTTTTCTTGTACTCTCAGCCGGCACTCGGACAAATTTTCTTTGATCCGCTCCCCCTTCCCCTCGTACAGGTTCACATGAGCTGCGCAGCTAAGGCGGTTCCCTCGGGATGCAGTAAAGCCTGCTGGGCCTAAGAAACGGCGGGGTTCAAGCAAGCCTCTACGGTGGGACGTTGAAACCTACAACAGGCTGCAACATAGGTGAGGTAGTGTACACGGACCGGCGGGACAGTGGTTGCGCGAGAAAGCCAGCGAGACCTGTATCTGGGAAATGCAGACTCCTCGGACAAGTGAGACCACCCACGTCAAGACAAGCACAACGCTCTCAACGCTGGATACCTAACGTTAAGTGCGAATCTATGATAGGGACGTCGTACGTTAGGGGCCCGTAAAGGTCAAGCATCTAATGGGAGGAGTCGGTGCGGCACATGCCTGCCATGGTGGGAAAGCATGAAAAAAGTAGAGACCGAGACCTGGGCCCTTTCCGTGGACGTGGCTCCCGGGAGTTTCTGTTCGGAGGGGAGGGAGGTGCGACCGGTACCTGCTCCACGTTTCTGTCTGCAGACAAACAGGCATGTTCCGTCTATGCGCAATATTGCAGTCCTTGCGTCTTTTATCTTCTCCTCCTTCCCCGGGCGAGTATCTGCAATGCCAGGCTTCGTCCCCAGCCAGTCATCAAGTCCAAGTGGCTTGTTCGCGCTGACGGGCCTCCTCCCGATGGCCCTGCGCGTTTCCCATTCGCTACCGCCTATGTACCTTTAACGAAAGACTTGAACCGTCGGGCACGCTCCGGTTCCCCGGGTTCCAGCACAACAGCAACTGTCTTCCCATTACCAGGACGAGCTTCTCGGAATATTTCTTTTCCATTCGGCTCTTTAGCCCCGCCTTTGCCTTGTCAACGCCCGTTCGACCCCCTTCAACATGACGACGTCCTTCTCGCAAGTCGCCATGCAGCCCTCGTTCGGTCTGGCCAGCTAGTTGCCTTGTCACACGTCCCGTCGTCCACCACACACTACTTCGCGTGTCTCGCAAGCATATGCCACATCACCTCATTACAGACCGGACGGACGGGGCGCGTCAGGAGGACGCGGCTGAAGAAGAGAGGAATGCGCCGCCATACGCCTACTCTTTCCCGGGCATTGGTATTTCTAGTTAGACACATGGGTTCTCGGAGAAAGTACGCTCGATGTCGACCTGGACTGCGAGTCATCAAGCCTTTGTCAACCTTGACCTCGATTCAGTATGGTAGACGGCAGGACCTCCCGTTGCTCGACGCAGCCCTAGCATCCTCCCTATCACTCTGGCTGGACTCAAGACCCATTGTCCAGCTTGCCAGACCTGCCCTCTTTTGAGAAGCCTCAATCAGTGGGCCGGGTGAGACGATCCTGCTATTTACACTATATTCTGCAAACACGACAAAGGTAACCAACCTCCCAGCACCCCATATCGTCGGTTGCGCGCCTTGTTTATCCATTTCCGACGACGCCCGCCTGTCGAATCGACGGGGATGGGCTAATCAAATGGCTTTTCAAAATCAGAATTTGTCCGCCATCCATCTACTGTACGTGGTCACGCCCCGGTCAGCCAGTTCTTTCCGCCGTGGCCCAGTTGTTAAAGTTGAAGTGCTGTCCGTTGTTTGCCATTACATCTCAGCGGCACCGATTGGGCAACCTTCTTGTGCGTTTCTGTGCACCTAACTTTAGTCACACAAAACAGCCATGGCTACCACACCACAAGAGAACGTCACGTCGCAGGTCGTGGACGTGAGCATCACACTAACAAAAGCCTGGACCTGGTGTTCATCAGTCTCCAGCCACCGAGGGCGGGTGTCGGGCATCATGCCTCCGTGGGTTTGTGGATCGCGTTAACTGAATCAAGAAACAACTCGACTCTTTCACGGCGTCGACAAGCCTGCTGTTAATATAACACAAGTTGTCTGCCTCTTAAGGCATGCCCTCTAGAATGGGCACGACGACATCAGAGCACGATCCGCCAAACTTACCTGCTCAACCTATTCCCGTACAAGGAGGGAAGCAGGGCAAGGCGGGTACACAAAAAGCTTGCCAATTAAGTCTATAAGCAGCATTCGACAAGACGCAGTCGACAAACTATATCGAAGCGGAGAATAGATGATGCCAAACAACTCAAACCAGTAGACTCCCTCGGCTCACTCAAGCACCCGACGGGGCAGAACTCACAATAATCCGCGTGTAAGGGTCTGTGGAGGAACTCTAGCCATGAATGAGTTCGCCTGTGCTGTTTCCTCTCAACTTTGAGTTCAAGGGCTGCGAGTTTTTAGCCTATGCGTCTGCCGGGATGGCCTTTATCGCTTCCATCGCAGGTTTTTGGCAATCGCATTGACGATGACTTGTCGACATGTGGTTTTGCTCCTTGACTTATGGTATGATTGGTTTTGAACCGCCGACGCAATTGTTGACATTCGGTGGACACGAGGAGGGTCGATCGACGGTGAGATCCGATGGGGTGACGACGGTTGGAAAACTCAGGAAGCGTCCGTCGGTGCTGTTCCGCAGCCAGCAATTGAGATGGAAAAGAATCAACACGGCGACGCTTTCCCTACGCCCGCTCGCCGTGCATGGAGCTACTGAACAGATGCCGCGGCCAGTCGGAGCCCTGAAACTAGCAAAGGATGCGCGCCTCTCGAAACGATTCCAAGCACCCAGCGTTTGCAGAAATGAGGGTGTGCAGGTTCGTCAACCAGATGTGTCAATACCCGATATCACCGGCAACGTCCGCCATTAGGGGTACGTTGACCGTTTTCTCCCATCACACCGACCTACCTACCTACCCACGTTGACCTCGTCGATCGATGCTCTATACCTAGGGGGTGGTTGTTAAGACTTGGCCTTTGAGGCTGATTCTGACACCTGTCAGCTTGTGAGCGATCAGCAATGGTGTATTAATGGACAAAATGGCATTTCTCCCGATTATATATCAAGCCTCCGCAGTCCATGGCAGTGGACTGTCCCTGTTGGAAAACACAGCCACCCCCAGTACTATGGTCATCTAAAAACCGAACACAGTGCACTAGTGTATGGTTTTAATCGCAGGCAGAAACGGGATACTTTGAGATTGCTCAAATTTGGTATCATCCAGCCATCAAGATAAGATGGACAGTTCCAGTCAGTGATACGAACTCACTCAAGACAGATATCCCTTGTACGTGTACGACAGTATTAAATGAGTTTCCCGGACAAGGATGGCACAGGAAGAGCATCATGTCTCACCGAAGGAAAAAGGAAGGGGAAAAAAAACCCCCAAAGAAGAAAAGAAAAATGAAGAAAAATGAATGGGCGCTAATACCAAAAGACAGCGGAGTTGATTGCTGAAAACGGCCCAAGCCCCCTTCCCCCGGGAGGAGGGAGGAGGAGAGGGGCCCACCCTAACGGGAGGGCTAGGTTGTCTACGAATGCCAGGAAGACTTCCGATACGACAGGCAGCAACAGCGACAGTCCCACCGTTCACCGGAATGTGGTTTGCGGGGGTTTTGCAACGCTCCCTGCGTGGCTCTTAAGAAAGCTTGGCGTTTGGGGCGAGACACGCTTGGGGGGAGACTACTGCGCGCTGCAATTCACAGGTATGTTTGCTGCTGCTGATAGACGATGACGAGACAGTCGCAGGCCGGCAGATTCGCGACCCATCAGCTCTCGCAGAAGGCAGCCATGGGCTGTCGTTCATTCCGTCATTTCACGATGTCTCGACCCGGCTCTTGTTCAATCAACGTCTTGAGGCTCATACACCCACCACCCCTTGGACGGGATTGGAGCGAAGTTCAGGTATGTTTCAACGCCGACATGATGGAGAGAGGGGGGAGGGGTGGGAAAGGTTCAAGCGAAAAGCCTCTGAAGAAGAGATCAACCAGGTGGGCTGATTCCAATGAGCCGACTTGGGGTTCCACGCACTGGCGGGGAAAGATGCCGCATATCTATGAGCCACTGCACCGATCTGACCGATCCAAAATATTACTATCTACGGAGCGCGCACCTCTTCCGCGACTCTGGACCCTCTTGCACCACCCCCCCATCCGAGTCACAAGGCCAATGATCCATGGTCCCAACAATGGTATTCGGCCATGGAATCAGGCTCAAAAGAGCACCGCGATATCCTCCCGGAGTCGCAGTCATCTGCCTTGTCAACGAACCACTCGGCGTCTTCCGCGGTGTTCAAGCAGGCAAGGTTTCCCGGCTACTGGTATCGTAGCGTCTCGCTCACCCACTCCCCCTCCAGCATTCGGCATACAGGTACATTGTAGAAAGGTTCGGCCTCTTCAGGCATGTCAGGACAAGTCAAAGCCAAAGGGTCCCTTTCCGGTCTCTCCCCTTTTCTGTCATCATCAAGCGTGCGAGCTGCAGCACACAAAACATCGCTTCATCCGAAAACCTCCGTAACGCCCAGAACTTAAAAATGGAATATCACACACAGACACACCAAGACTGCGTCCACCCAGCCGGCCGGCTAGCCAGCCAGCCAGCCCTGCGACGCCGACACTCACACAACCGAAACAGAAGCGGGGGAGGGGAGGGGAGGGAGGCTCGTCTCCCCCTTCCCCTGTTCAGACTTTGTGATGGGGGCTGTGGGTTGCATCGCAGTAACAGGCCTTGCACGGAGCCCATGAAGCTCCATGCTCTACGTCCGCGCTCTTCTCCAGATTACTAACTATGCTTCCCGCCTGCGTCGTTCTACAGGCAGAGGCTACCTACTATCTGTGGAGCACATCCACACCAAACAAAATGTGGAAGGCCACTCACTCGTCTGGTCCATCCGTCCGGTTGCAGGTTGCAGCTGCGTCCAGGAGTTGAACGCCCGTCAGAAGTGCCCCGGCGAGGTGTGACTGTCTGGGGACGTCACTCGCTCGTTGTGTCTCCCTCTCCCTCCACTGACTCGATGATTGCGGCTGCGTTCTGCTGGACGTGTCCACAGTCCTCGTGTCAACCTTGTTCTGCCCAATCCCCCGGGGGGCCTCGACCGAGACCGAGGGCCCCCGTGCTCCGCTCCGTGTCTCCATCCCGAATGGGATCTCGCCTCCCGGCTTTCGGGTCGGCATAGCCTGGCAGACGTCCTGGTCGACGACGACAAGCGTCGAGGTTGACCACGCTGCTTTGCTTCGTGTTGACGACCCCCCCCGTCAAACGCTGCGTACTCCCAGCCGCGGCGATGTATGTTGAGTGCGTCAGCCGCAACGCACTATAATTAATACACTTGGTAGTGCTTGTGGGGCGCCGCCAAATCCCACCCAATTACCGTGACCGCCTTGGGGTCAAGGTTCCTCCCTCACATCGCAGTACCCGCATCTCACATTGTGCAGGTATTTGCACATTCGCTCGTTTCCAAAGCCTTCGTCCTTTTGTGGCTTTGTCTTTTGCTGAACATGTTCAAAGAACGTGGCCTAGGAGAACCCTCTTCCCTTTCCCTCCCACGGAACCTCCAGAAGCGCTTCCTCAGCCTTTTCTGCCTGACCACCGATTGTCTTATCGGCCACTGAACCAACAATCATACTGTAGCTCGAGTCCTACATGCTCCCGTCCCCCCAACAAACCCGGCGTCTCACTATCCCGTCATCCTCTCACCGCTGGCCCGTCATGACAGTCGTACAGGGCCATCACAACCTCGTGTCCGTGACGAGGCTCTCGCCGCCGATCGACACGACGCAACCCTACGACCCCTCTACCCTCTCAGGCAAGACGGTCCTCATCACCGGCGGCGCTCTCGGCCTGGGCGCCGCCTTTGCCCGCGAGTGGGCCTCCCACGGGGCCAACATCATTGTCGGGGACGTCAACCCATCCGCCGGCGAAGCCCTCGTCGCCACGCTGCGCGCCGAAAACCCAAAAGGCTCCCACCACTTCGTCGCTTGCGACGTGACCTCCTGGGACTCGCAGGTCGCCTTCTTCAAGGAGGGCGCCCGCCTCTCGCCCGACGGCGCCGTCGACGTCGTCGTGGCCAACGCAGGCATCAATGACCCGGCCGCCAACCACCGGTTCGAGAGCCCGGTCCCCTCGGCGACGGACCCGGACGCGCCCACCGAGCCCTCCAACAGGATCATCGACGTCAACGTCACGGGCCTGTCGTACACGGCCCACCTCGCCCTCTTCTGGCTGCCGCGCAACGGCCCCTCCCGCGACAGATGCCTCGTCCTCGTCGGCTCCGTCGCCGGCGTCCACCATTTCCCAGGCCAGTCGCCCTACACTTTGTCCAAGCATGCCGTAACCGGCCTGTTTCGGTCCATGCGCGCGACGGCCCACCTGCGCCACGGGATCCGGCTCAACATGGTCTGCCCCTACTTCGTCAGCGGGAGCAGCATGTTCCCGGCGGCCGCGGAGGCGGCGCTGCTGGGCGGCGGCGCCGGTGGAGCGCGGTTCGGCGACGTCGTCGACGCGACGACGAGGCTCGTGGCGGACGAGGCCATCGTCGGGCGGGCGTTGCTCGTGGGCCCTCCCGTCGCGAGCGATGACGGCGGGGACAAGACGGCGGCATGGGATGTGTACGCGGAGGACTACGAGGACTGCGAGACGTTTGTGTGGCGCTGGGTGCGGATGTTGAACACGGTCGAGTACCTTAGGGGGTGGACCGGGTGGGTTGGGGATGCGTTTTCGATTCTGACGAGAACGGTGAGGGGCGGGAGGTGATAGGTAACGAGGCGACGTTATTGGCAATAAGACTACCAAGCGGAAACAAGCATCTTACTGCTGCGGGAGAACGGGATTGCTGACGAGGATTTGGGGGGGAGGGGGGATCGGATCCATGGCCAAGGGGGTCAGTCTGACTGATCTGGGTAGCTTTAGAGACGGGTTGACAGAACCGAGCATGACGACCCGATGTACTTGCAATCAATGAGTATCGACTGCTTGCTGCTCAGCAACCGGCATCCATTGATGTTTGCCGGTTCGCGCAAGGGATCTCATAGGCTTGACAGCTCGCGATAGCCGGCACGCCGCCAGAGAGACTGAAAAAAATACAAAACAAAAGACGCGTGGTGTGGATGGTAGTCTGTATGGTTGGCTGTAATGGTGAACATCTACATACATGATTGGCGCAGAATCTCCCGTAGATTATCATGACATGGATCGTTCTTACAGCCGCCTCGGAACCACGGAGTGAATCACGCACGACGTGCGCCTCCGTAGCAGGCTTGTCATGTCAATCAATCCCTGTGCCCACGACCGCCGGCCCCATTCCATATAGCTGGATCGGGGAAAAGGCATGCCCGGTCTGTATATCCCATTGCCGAAGTATGATACCCCATCTCTGAGTCTTTGAGGCATCTCGTCCGAATTCGACGCTCGTCTTTTCCGGCGTTTCATGCCCTTTCATCAGACTTGGTACTATACGGTGACCGTCAGCACGTGTCCATCCACGTCCAAGTCAGGGCTCCCACAAACATCTCAGAGGGGGGAGGGGGGGGGGAGGAAGAAGATGATATTTTGGTGACTTACTAACTTGAGCAGGCGTACTTCCTCCATCTTTGGCGGGCAAGGGCTGCGGCTACGGTTGCGGGCGACAGGCACGACGGCTGGCGAAAGCGGGTCTCGAGCAAGGGTTTCCAGGAGCAGAGGTTTACCGCCTCTGCGCATCACGTAAATGCCGAAGCGATATTTGTGGGTTTTCACGCCGGCTGTGCTGGAAGTCTCGAGAGCGGTGTTGGTGGGGCCTACCAAGAGGTAAAGATTTCATGAGCTCGAGACATGGACCGTCGTCTTCACTCCGTTGAGAGGCTGTGGCCACGACGAGGGATGGAATGACATGAAACCCGGGCTACTCATCCAGTACCGGTGGGGGACGGGCCCAAATGCATGGTTTCTTGGAACGAGGGATCCAAGTGCAACGTCGGATGTTGCCCCTGGGTCAGATCGAGACCTTGATTCGGATCGTCGCTCACCCCGTCCGGCCAGCCCATGGTCATCGTAGCCCACAGGTCGGCGTAGAGAGGTTGGCCGTTGGCCATCGTCAGAGTCCCGTCAGGCATAGGGGGGACCAACCCATGCGTGCCGTTCTGGTCCCATATGGGGAAGTACGCGTCCAGACTCCCGTCGAACATGGGGCAGCCGCGCATACTTCTCGGCAGCTTGTTCACCGGCGTATCGACGTTAGCCACGCGACCCTCGTACTTGCGCTTGATGACCGCGAACACGACCTTGCTCGCCGACAGCACGTCCATGCTCTTGGTCGACGGCGTCAGCTCCTCGTGGTGCGTTGAGAGCTTGGCGAGGTACGAGTCGAACTGCAGCTGCTCTCGGGCCCGCGCGTGGTCCCACTCGGGGCATAGCGGCAGCGGGAAGGACAGGCGGATGGCGACGATGGTGGCCTGGATGAAGCGGCCCCAGTCGATGGAGCTCATCTCGATGAGGGCGGCCTTGTCGAGGTTGACGATGAAGTCGAAGAGGCTGCGGAGGAGCGTCAGGCACCGCTCAAGGCGCGGAGCGGGGATAGGCGGGCCGAGGGAGGGATCTCCCACTTTCGACACCGAGGTGAGTCGGTAGACGGGACCGGCGAGGAGAAAGATTTCGGTGAACAAAATGGCAATTTTGATGGAGTCTTTGGTTGAGTTGTCAGCACAGGGCAAGCCTGCCTTCATACGAGCAGGAGAGGGAAAACGTACTGACGTCACCTAGACTGCCAGGTATCTGGCTCTGCCAATCCCTCAACTGGCTCTCAAGCCCGAGCAACATGAAGTGGGTCTGCTGCTTCGCCTGCTCCGTTCTCGGGACGATCTTCGTTGTCTCGGACGCCTCCTCGGTGATGTGCAGAAGCCTCGCAAGCCACGCGAGTGTGTGATCCCCCTTGAGGGCGGAGCCACGCTCGAGGAGATCGCAGCACGTGGCGGTCCAGGAAGTGTACGAGAGAGCCACCTGTGACATTCTGGCCCATGCCATGGCGAACCTGGAATCGGTCAGAGTCGTCTTGCGGAGGTACTGCAGGAAGGGCAGCACGTGCGCTGTAACCAGGTAGTAGCACGAAAGATAGGCGCGGATCCCTTCCATCTGGCCCGGTGACAGTGGGGCGGACATACCCACGCCGTGGTAAGGCGGGTGGTCCAATTCGAGATCGTGGAGGATCTCGGCTGCCATACGGACGTAGTGGAATGCTTGTCTGCTCTTGGGGCGGAGGTGGAAAGGGTACCTGCGATCGTTAGGCGGTTGGAGGAGGGAAAAGGAGAAGGAAAATCGATCTGCCTACCACGCAGTGTAGATGAGTAGGCCTTGAAGAAGCTCGAGGGTCCGCTCGCCACCAGCCACAAACTTGAGGCCCAGAACCTTGCGGAACTCTTCGTCGTAGAGTGTATGTCCCTGTAACGCACTAGATCCGGAAGCCGTTGATAGAATGGCAAGAAGCAGAAACGGCTTCGTCTTAGATAAAGACATGACGGTGGCGTCGGGCGGGAGCGCCACGCAGGGGAAGTGCTTCAGCATGATGCGGAAGGTCTGCAGAAGCTTCTCGGCGGAGTCGAGGTTGAACTGGGGCTTGAGGCCGAGGTTCGACATGGAGATGGACGGGCCTGAGCCCGAGCCCGAGCCCGAGCCGGATGACAGTGGGGATGATAGGGAGGAGTAGGGCCCGCTGCCGGGGTCATCAAGGCCAAGCATCCCTTCGATGGACTCCATGTCGGAAGAGGGCAAGAAGTCCTCAAAGTACTTGTCATGTCGTGCGGCGAGGTTCTCGATATCATCGGAATCGTCCGCTGGAGGCATCTCAAAGTCAATGCTGAAGGTCTTGGACGGCCCCGGGGGCGGAGGGGGTCTGGGGGCGTCTTGGTTCCTGTTATCGCGTGAGTAAGGCTGCGAGGCATGGAAAAGGGCTGTGGAGGGAGGAAAGCCATCAAGGATAAACAAGGACAACACGGCGAGCTTACAATCTAGACTGCCGCGGGCGGCGGGTTCGGGGACCGGTACGGAAGATGCATTCTCTCTTGAACTCGAGACACCTGATTCGTTTGGCAGACTGGTGAGCACGCAACTCAATTTATACGCCGAACCACACCGGGGGATACTTGTCTTTGGACCGAGGGTGGGTACACTTATCAACGCACCTTCGACATATTCCGGGCTGCACGCTGGTCTGGCATTTGACCTTGGCCGCCCTGCATGCTTCGCAGGCGTTGGTCACTCTCTGTCGTGGGGTCGCGCCGGCGCTAAGTGCATCGGCATCGACAGCACTCTCCATTCTGAGATAACGTGGGTCGACGAGAACGAGTCAAAGATGAGCGGCAGGAAGCCAGTGGGAAGGGCAGGAATGAAGTAAAGGGTGGGGAAGTTGAGTATCTGGTATGAAAGTGTG
Organism: Colletotrichum shisoi; assembly: GCA_006783085.1. Classification (NCBI taxonomy): domain Eukaryota; kingdom Fungi; phylum Ascomycota; class Sordariomycetes; order Glomerellales; family Glomerellaceae; genus Colletotrichum; species Colletotrichum shisoi. The sequence goes on along the minus strand of PUHP01000098.1, from coordinate 25,049 downwards.
ATCTCGAGGATTGCGCCTGTGACGGCCAGGTAGTCAGAGAGAAGAGAGATGGAGGGAAAGCGGCTGAATCGGTTGATACGGTTGCGTTGGGAGGTAACGTTGCCAATTTGATGATCGCAGAAGACGGACGAAGCCGGACGAGTTGGCGGCAAAGATTGAGACCACTTGTCGACCGGATCTTGGCGCTCATGAAGCGATCAGTCGAATAGAGAGAACGAAAGGGTGAGAGTGGGAATGGGATAGAACTCCGCCTTATCCTGTGGCACTCTTCGCGGGGGGACAATACGACGAATGATATTGAGTGACCAATGAGTTGGTTGATGAATACTCCGACGACCCTCGGATGGTTGGTGATTGGATGATGCCCGCTCCAGGCTTGAAAGGGACTCCGCTCATAGGGCGGATTTCAAGAAAGGGTCTCGGAACGATTTGGGCGGGTTAGTGCGCTAGATAGAGCCTAGTTAGTTGTCTTTGCATGGCCATCCATCCTACCTACCTACTGGTCGAAAGCCCCGAACCGCATCGGAGCGTAAAAGAATTGAAGAAGGTGGCCTCTTGAATTGTTGCAATCAGACTGACAGGGTGGAATATCAGTTGACAGCAATTGGGTGAAACTTGTGCATTTTGTGCTTATTGAAGAAATAATAGGATGATATTCGGTATCCTATTAATTATTCAATGTCGTCACTTGACTGGCGGCCCGGCCCGTCCGCGATCGAAGTTCTGTCTTACGCCAGCCGAGGAGGCGATTTCAACGCGGGTCGCTCACATCTTGATCCAATTTCTCAAGTCAAAGACGACCTGCTATTGCACTATTTCGAGTATGAAGTTCTGATGTCCTCGCTTACGATATCCTCGGCCGAGCACCTGGAACGGACGGCGGTGCGACTGGTGCTCGAGGAAACGTTAGCAGCAGCAGCCATCGTGCACCTTCAATGCTGAACATCTTTAATGTCGGGGTTGTTGCCCTTAAAGACGCGCTCAAAGGCATCGCTGAGCCGCCATACGAATTTGGATATGTCGTTCACGTGGTACTTGGTCTTCTCGTCGTTGTCGTAGACAAGATGCTCTCCCTGGATGCCGAGGTCGATGCCGAGTCCCTGCCAGTTCGGAATGTGAACGCCTTCCCGGTGCTCCTGGAAATCTGCACTGGCGCAGCGCGATGAGCAGTATACTATGCTCTGGCCTAGCTGTTCCGCACACTCCTCGCAGATGACTGGCCCCTCGCCGTTGCCGCCCATTTCCTCATCCTCGTCCTTAAGTTGAACGCATCCCTCGCCGGCGGCGCAACTGTGTGCGGTTTGAACATGTTCATCCTTGAGCAGTTGTCAGCATGCGGTTCTTCGCGTTCAATCATGCTCGACGACCTACGTATGCCTCGTCGTAGCACTTCTCCGAGTCGAAGACCGTCCTCTTAGTCAGGCTCAGCTCGGCAAAGATCAAGCACAACGGGCACGCAATGACCTCGTCCGGCGACACCTTGCCCGAGCATGCAAGGCATGGCGGGAGATCGTACAGTTCCTTGTTGACTTGAGACGCCTGCGGAGGAGGTTGCTGTCGCTTCTGAGCCTTCAGGAGCTTATCCTGCTCATGTGCCGCCTGCGCCCTCTTAAGCTCGTTAAGCGTCCGCCTGTGCTTGTCCATGGTCGCCGAAGCCTGCGACCTAGCTGGTCTGTCGGCCGCCATGGCCAACATGACGTCCTCGATGGGTACACCGGATCGCAGCTTTTCCACGTACTTTTTGCATGACGCTGGAATCTCGCCTGTACGGGGGTTTCGGAAGAAGACGTCAACGACAACACCTGCCTCTTTCTCGAAAGCCACGTCATCAAACTTGGACGCCAGCTCCTCGAGGCCTGGTGTGTCGTCAACGCCCTTATAAAGAGCTCTCCTGACGTCTTCGATGAGTGCAGTCGTGGGCTTCTCTTCGTCCTCCAGAGCGGCCTGGAACTCGGCCTTCCCTATCGAGGCCTCGGCGACGCGCCCCGCTGCTGACTTGGGGAGGGACTCGCGGTAATATCTCTGCTTCTCCTTGTCGATCCGGGTCTCAATGGCTTTGAGGTCTTCACTGAAGTTCTTGACCTTCGCAAACAAGCTGTCGAGATCGCTCAAAAAAGCCTTGTCGTCGGAGAACCACTCATACTTGGAGTCGACGTATCTGGTCCTCATCGTCTCCACAACCTCTCCATAACACTCCTTGCAGTGCGCCACGTGAGCCTTGCCATGCTCCTGCGCGCATTTTGTCTTGAGCTTCTCGATGGACTCGGCCTCCCCACGCTGCTTCCTCCGTTTGGCCTGCAATGCCCCTGGCTTGCTTCTGCTCATCTTTGCCATGTCGTAGTGATAGGCGTAAGCATCAAGTGTGAGCGATGGTGCTCGGTCCGGAAATCAGTATTATGACGCTGTATTCTGGTCAAGGATGATACCAACACAGTCGAGACGCAGTGTTGTTTTATCCAAGGGTCTTTGTTGTTGATGTTTCTTGAGTGAATCGTGAGAAGCTCGATGGTCGAGGTGAACAAAAGTGGACCGAGGAGAGCCGGCGCACGGCCTTCCCCTGCCACCTCGGTGAGGGTCTGCCGAACTTCAGCCGGCGCATCCATGCTAGAGGCTTTATAGCCGGCGAAGCTTCAGATCCCAGCAGCAACTATCGACATTCACGACCAGCAATCCAAGACAAGATGGTGGGTTACCTATACGGTTGAGGGGGGGGGGCATCTAACTGACTTTTATCATCGTAGGCCGACAAACTCCGCAACCAGCAAGAACTTGAGCGCCTCCAGGCCAAATACGTCGGCACAGGACACCCCGACACAACCAGTTGGGAGTGGAAGACAAACATCTACCGCGACACGTACTCTTCCATCGCCGGCCACCCCCCGATGCTCTCTTACATGGCACTGGCCGAGAACGAGCCTACACAGCTACTACGGGCGAGGTTGATCAGGGTATTTCTCAGTTATCCTTGCTCCACCTGGACGCTTAGTTGTCACGATGGCTAACCGACTTCCGATAGAAAATGATGCAACCTGCCGGCCCACCACCAGCACGCGAGGATTAACGACCGAGGTTACACGCGACGAGCACACGGAATTGAGTATCTGTAAAGAGTAATGGGCGGATACGATGGCGTTGGGGGACGTATTTGCTTTAGGATCAAGAATGGAGAGCATAGAATGCCCCCGAAAATCCATTGCCACCAGTGACCTAGGTATTGGTTATTCATGCACTCATGCGCTTAAAACGACTGCTATTTGCTGGGTATACCGTTCCGCCGAACCTGACTGGCCTCCCTCCGCGATCTTCCCACGCCTCTTTGCCTCTTCTCAGTACGATGGACCCGCCTCCGGAGCCTGCGACATATCCACGTCACCCTCTCCATCAGTAGCCGATGGAATCCCGAAAGTCGCCGTTATCTTCTTCTCAAGATCTGCATCCGCCTGCTCGCCGTAGACGGCACGGACCAGGCCGGCGGCCCCACCGATGCCCACCTCCTCGAGCCCGCGTGGGCCGACAAGCCAGGTGATGTCCTCGCTTCCGTCCTGCGCCTGCGTCGCTGCGTTCTTCTGCACTTTTCGCACAACGTATCCCTGTGCCTGCATCCGCTTCAGCACGTCTTCCGTCTTCTCCGATGCGACGTTGGCTTCAGCGTTGAGGCGGTTAAGATGTCGCCGCAGCTTCTGTTCCGACAGCTCCCCCCCGCTGGCGAGGATGATCGTTATAATCATGGTGTAGAAACCTATGTACGAGGCCTCGGTTTCAATGGAAGGCGCTTTCGAGGGGGCGATGATGGCGGGAGTGCGGTAGATGGCAGGGAGGGTCGTAGAGAGGACGAAGACGCCGGAACTGGTCTTGGCTTGAGAGCCGGACTTTAATGCTATGTGGTGTTAGGTCGCTCATGTTCAAACGCTTCAAAGTCCCCCGAACTTGCCTTGGCGCTTCTCTGCCATTGTAAACTTTTCCCTAACGGCGAGCTCCTGCAGCTCCATGCCCCAAACTGTGCGAAGCTGCAATTGGGCCAGATCGAAGACTTTCCTGAAGGCTCTACCTTGGTCTCCAAGAACTAGCGACATGTCAGCTGCGGCCGAGAACACGCAGGCTTTCCCCCGAGTGGCTTCTCACCCCGCTCCTTGATTCCATCTCGACGGATTGGTGTCCGTGAGAACTCGCAAGCCAGGGCATAGCGCACAAGCTTCTTTGCGAGCTGATCTTCTGCGCTAACAGCCGCGTCTACGGCGTCGTTTCCTGATTCGTTATCTTCGTGGGACTCTTCGCGGCTTCGGCGTTGTCTGGGGTATCTGGATTCCTCCTCTGAGTCTTCATCCTCAACCTGATAGACGTCAGCCGTTGTGCGCAACTATGCCTTCAATCGGTATGGATCGTACCTGTCGTCGTCTTCTCTGCGAGGGAGGCATCTGAGATCCTCTGAATAGTATTTAATAATGTAGTCTCTTAAATTTGAGAGTATCGTGAAGCTGAGACTAGAAACCAGCGCTGAACTATTAACTTGATTTCCCAAAAGCCCCAAGTGACTACATTGCGGTTCAGACTGGCGCGACGCGATTTTAGACGGGGCACTTTATTTCGCGATCTTATCTTATCGCTTATCTAATCAGTCACTGTCCCGTCGCAAAATTTAGGGAGCTATGCATCGTGTGAGTCGCAAACCGACTTGGAATGACACTCAAGCAAGCATTGTCCAGTGGTTTCTTTTCCTACCAATGATTTCCCGAGCAGCGTACGCTCGAAGTGTGTGCTTGCGATGTCAATTGCGACTCCTTGACCGACCGAGAGCTTCTAGCTCGCTCCAAATACCCCCTTTCCGAGCTGGGCCCCTTCAGCAACGGTTATCCAGCACATCGCCTTGGGATCGGCTTTCGACAACATCAGATGGCAAGAAAGATGTTTTGAGTAGCGAAAATAGTGCCAATCCTCCCCCGACCGAATCTTCAATTCCGAAAGAAGAGTCCTCCCAGGCACAGCCAAGCCCTCCTTCGCAGTCCGCGGCATCAGAAGATGGCGCCCCGAGCAGAACCGAGCCTGCTGCTGCTGGCGAACCGATAAAGCGAGACGGGCCCCTCGTCAGCAGATACTATGTCGGCATGGACCCTGCGGATCGCCGCGATCGCCGTCGCGTAGGACATGGCAGCGTCTACCTGCAGTCTGAGAGCCTCAATGCTAGCATGCTGGGAAAGAAGGCCCGGACGATCGTCATGCGCGAGATGGGAGGGAAGATCAAGCCGGTCAAGGGACTGCCGGTCGAAGAGCTTGCAATTTCCAGGTTTGATATTCAAGAATCCATTGAGGCGGACGAGAAGGACTTCACGATGGAGATAGCTCTGGCCAACGTTGACGATATCCGTCCCACCGACCCCATCGTTTTGCGGAGCGAGTTCGATGGGCTGCTGGAGGTCCTCATGAACGGCTTCACAGTTGCTCAGCTCAGGAAATATGTTGCACGCGAGACTGCGAAGGCTCGGACAGCGGTTGCAGAGGAGAAGGCGCCGCAGTACGATTGGGCCCGCGGCGAGACCCCCTGGACCCCCTTCCAGAGGCCGGAAGTTATTGGATCTCCCAAGGAAAGGCTTGCCCTGACCGTCATGATCGAGGTTTGGCGCCTAAACATCAGGGAGATGCTTGACAGCATGGGCTCCTTTAGCGCCAAGGTCGAGGACAAGTTCTTTGTACTATTAGCGAGTGAGTGATTCGGTCGGTTTGGGTGATGGTGTTTAACATGTCACAGGGGACAACGGGAGACTCGATGCGATCAGGGTCGCTTACCTCGATGAGGGAGAAAGTATTGAGCTAGCCAACTCGCGAGTCAGTATCACGGCCACCAAGGCGAAGACGGAGACCATCCTGAAGAAATTGGACGAAGCTGCTCAAGCTGTAGTCACCAGCCACGTCGAAGCCGCTTGGCTTTCCAACTGCGACTCTCGCTCTGCCTTACTGCGTCGCTTAGGCCACCTCACCACCACCTTCATCACGTATAGTACCAAGACTCGCATTGTAAGTCAAACCTCCTTCCCGTAGGAAGAAAAAAAGGCCTTTTCTGATCGCGAACCAGCTTCACATTTCATGGTTCAAAGACGGAACTGCGGGTGAAAACGACGCCGCCGAACAACTAGAACACGTCGTCACACGTCTCCTATACACCGCGTTCCATCCCAGAGATGCCTCTGTCTCTCTCACGTACGACCCCAAGGACGACACGGGCACACTTGTCCCTGAGCTGCGCGGAGAGGAAAAGCTCCCATGGAAGCATAGACTCACCCAGTGGTCTCGCTATGTGACGCCCGCCGGCCGCGTTTCTCCGCCGGAATCAACACCCCGTCTCAAAGCCAGGGATGTTCTGCCCCATTCTCTGCAACGACCCACCCAAGATCCCGACTCTCCTTGGAGCAAGCAATACACTTCGACTCTGGCCTCCTTCGGCCAGATTCTTCATGAGAACAAGAATCGATTCAGCCTGGCTACGGCGGCGGAGGCCAAAAACCACGTCTTTTCACCGACTTCTCCTCATCCCACATGTCTTGCCGCCTTGTCTAAGGCGCTTCCTACTACTCCGGTGCAACCTATCCAGACGACCATCGTCCTCGGCTTCCACCTACATCCTTCTTTGCGTGAGATGGAGGATCTGCCTCGTCATCTCGAACTTCGCCTCACCCTCCCTGAGGAACTTCCTGAAGGCCCGCTGGCATGGGACGCCTGCAAAAAGGACCTCGTCGCGGTCCTCGGCCAGAGTTCGACCGACGTCGCCTACCCCTCCGAACCCGTTGACCTGCGGCTGTCCCAGTCGCTGCTCTCCGCAATGTCGCCTGCTGCCCTTGATACCTCTCCTTTCCGCGAGTATACCGAGACTGCCAAGCTGGACCTTGTAGCCGGTCGTCTCCGCCCGCCGCCTGAGATTGAACTCACCGACCTTCCCTCTATAAGGGGCGGTGGCGTCGTCGGTGGCACGGCCAAGTACGTCTTCTCTGGCCTCGAGATGCGTCGGACTCTGAATGTAGAGTACGAGGGCCATAAGCTTCATTACACGGGCGTCGAGGCGGGTCTGCACGGCGGTCGGCGTTCGGAGCTGGTTCTTGAGGCGCAACTGAATGACGAGGACGCGGCAGACGGATCAGAGGAGGCTTTCGCGGAGAGATACTTATCTGTGGCAGCCGATCTAGTGAAGGGGAGGGCCTTTAAGTGGTTTGGGGAGAGGGACGTTGCGCGGGAGTTTGATGCAGTTGTTGTCGCCGAAGATGTAGAGGCGGAGCATGTTCCGAAAACGAGTGAGCCTTGAGTTGCCGAAGAGCAGTCGAGCGCCGCAGAGTAGACGGCAGTCAAGCCCACCGCTGCTGGGGAGCAAGAAAAAGACACTATTTCCTGGGAGGAAGGTGAGGCTGATGCTCAAAAGAAGGATGGCATGTAAGAGTATGTAACAAAAGAAATGCTGTATACTAAGTATAATATATCTCATGTACAAGAGATGATTTGAACTCTGGCGCGTAGCATTTGCTGGTGGGACTCTTCAGAGGCAGTCGACGTGAGCATGAAGCAGCACCGAATACCTTCTAACCAATGAGAATGGCGGTTCAATGACAGGCTCAACCCTCAACGTGACGTGGTCATGGTCTATGAGAAAGCTTTGAATTAAACATATGCTTGATTGCTAGCAGCATCCGGCCACGCACGGTCAGACCTAGCGGTTTATGGCCCTGTGATCTGCGGGTTTGACAACAAACCATATGTGTGGCAACGTATTTCGTACTTTAACCTAACGTCGACGAGAAATCGAACAGACCAAGACTCGCCTACGACACAAATCGGGCATAACTGGGGCAGCCATCGAAGCCAACCCAAACACAATCGTCACGCGTCACAGACAAAAGAGGCACCAGTATGTAACTTGGGAATCACTTCTAGGACTCTATTTTTTGTGCTACCGAGCACGTATCATCAGAAGTTTTTTTGACGTAGAATCATCCTGTCCAACCTTCCTCTCGATATTCGTGCTACCAGCCAGCCATAGTCATATGTCCTCATGCCACGCAAAGGGAATTCGTTAAGCCATAGAAGCGAGAGCCCATAACCGCTAAGTCATGGGCGAACTCAGAACCCAACCCTGGAGAGTCAAGCCGCTTATTTCTTGGCAGCCTTGGCAGCAGACTTGGTGACCTGTGAAAGAGGTTAGATGATATGTAGGGAGAATTGAGAGCGTGAAAACATACCTTGCCGGCAGCGGCGGAAGCCTTCTCGACGGACTTGATGACACCGACAGCGACGGTCTGACGCATGTCACGGACGGCGAAACGTCCCAGAGGGGGGTAGTCGGTGAAAGCCTCGACACACATGGGCTTGGAGGGAACCATCTTGACGATGGCGGCGTCACCAGACTTGATGAACTTGGGGTTGTTCTCAACGGACTTTCCGGTACGGCGGTCAATCTTCTCGAGAATCTCGGAGAACTTGCAGGCGATGTGGGCAGTGTGGCAGTCGAGGACGGGGGCGTAGCCAGCACCGACCTGACCGGGGTGGTTGAGGACGATAACCTGGGCGTTGAAGGAGGCAGCGCCGGCAGGGGGGTCGTTCTTGGAGTCACCGGCGACGTTGCCACGGCGAATGTCCTTGACGGAAACGTTCTTCACGTTGAAACCAACGTTGTCACCGGGAAGACCCTCGGTGAGCTGCTCGTGGTGCATCTCGACGGACTTGACTTCAGTGGTGACGTTGGCAGGGGCGAAGGTGACGACCATGCCGGGCTTGAGGACACCAGTCTCGATACGGCCGACGGGCACAGTGCCGATACCACCGATCTTGTAGACATCCTGGAGGGGAAGACGGAGGGGCTTGTCTGTCGGGCGCTTGGGCTGGTCGATGGAGTCGATGGCCTCAAGGAGAGTCTTGCCGGAACTCTTGCCAGCCTTGGTCTCCTTCTCCCAACCCTTGTACCAGGGAGCGTTGGCGGTGGGGGCAAGCATGTTGTCGCCGTGGAAACCGGAGATGGGGACGAAGGCAACGGTCTTGGGGTTGTAGCCGACCTTCTTGATGAAGGAGGAGGTCTCCTTGATGATCTCCTCGTAACGGGCCTCAGACCACTTGGTGGTGTCCATCTTGTTGATGGCAACGATGAGCTGCTTGACACCGAGGGTGTAGGCGAGCAGAGCGTGCTCACGAGTCTGGCCATCCTTGGAGATACCAGCCTCGAACTCACCAGTGCCGGCGGCAATGATGAGAATGGCGCAGTCGGCCTGGGAAGTACCAGTGATCATGTTCTTGATGAAGTCACGGTGACCGGGAGCGTCTGAGATGAGTTAGTATGACATTGAATGAGTAAGACTCATGAAATTGGCAGGCGCCAGTTCCGATGAGAATGAGACGGATGAGTGGAGCTTACCAATGACGGTGACATAGTACTTGGGAGTCTCGAACTTCCACAGGGCAATGTCGATGGTGATACCACGCTCACGCTCGGCCTTGAGCTTGTCAAGAACCCACGCGTACTTGAAGGAACCCTTGCCTGTTATGGAGTCAGTCGAAGACCTCGATGTGAGAGAAAATTTTGGGGTTTGCTAACCGAGCTCAGCAGCCTCCTTCTCGAACTTCTCGATGGTACGCTTGTCGATACCACCGCACTGGTAGATCAAGTGACCCTATAAAGGAAGGTGGTCAGTTGATGTCGCGATGGAGAACGAACGATGGAATGATGCTTACAGTGGTGGTCGACTTGCCGGAATCGACGTGGCCGATGACGACGACGTTGATGTGAGCCTTCTCTTCCTTACCCATTTTGGCGGTTCTGGATCGAGTTGTGTGGTTTGAGAGGTAAAAGCTGAGATGGTCAGGACACTGCCGCTATCGCGATGAAGCTGGTGAGGGATAATAGGGGAGACTCACTGCACAGATGATTCGCAGAAAGAATCGGTATGTAGCAGACAAAGATCGAAAGAGGAGAGCGAGCAGACGGATGGGCGATGGAGAGGGTTTTATTTGCGTGGGTGGTTGTGCGGAAGAGTGAGCTGGTGGGATGGGTGGGTGGATGGAGGGGTCGAGGTAAGAAGAAGAGGGGCTTGAAAAGTTTTTGGCAGGGGCTAGCGTGGGGCCGGCTGCTCTTTCCAGGAGAATGCCCTAGATTTTGTGCGCCAGATTTTTTTATTATTGCTTTCCCGGTTGCTGATTGGTTGACTCGCTAGCAGAGGGGGTGGTCTCAAGAAGTACCTCGCGGGTTGCGTTCGGTCCCCGCTTGGGTGTGGCAACCACCTCACCATGCACCTGCCCACCAGAGGCAGCCCCTCCTCGCACCGAAATTCACAGAAAGAGCGGTATGAGCCGTCGGAGGCGATTCTGTAGTTTTGAAAGCAGGCTCTTCTAGGCTTGCTTCACACGGCACCCACCTATGGATCGAATTTCGCTTCGGCCAACCCGACGGACGCATACCAAAAGTCACCGACGTGATGAGAATTCAAACGTAACATATCATGTCGCAGAATGGTCACCTCTGGAGGGGCAAAAATGGAGGGGTAGGTATACACTCGGCGGCTTGCGTTCGCGGGGCAACACTAGGTAAATCTGCCTGGTCGCAAACGGGCCAAACATGCCATCCCCCCCTCCGTGGCCTCACCTCCCCACCAGAACAGCTCTGGGCCTGCCATTGCAGATCCGTGATGTCAGCTCTCGACTCGAGGAAATTGTCCAGCGCTCGCATCACGATCATATTTTCCATGGACCCTAGCTAGCCGCCCGTCTGCTTGTGGGAAGAGGCGGGCGCTGGAAACCGACTGCTTTGTTGGCCACCTCAGATGCGTCTCGTCCCAATGCCGCGCATCCATCCACTCTACCCCTACATACGTTGTAGGCACTACAACTGACTGCCTGTCTACCTAGTGTAGTCGTTTGGTCCAGCGCAGTCCAGACACGAAAATCTCTTTCTTTTTTTCTTACCCCTCAAGAGGTACTTAAGGGCTACTTGTCCAGCGATAAGCCTCCCACAGCTCTCTGCTCTGCCCCTCCACCCCTCCCTCAGACATATCCCTGTCAGTCAACAAGGTCGCTGCACAGCCCAACCTGGAACCCATTGCTTTCTGGTTTGAGCCCAACCCTCGTTCGGCATGAGTCACGGAGGAATCTGGCTTTCTGGCACCGCTACATCCTGAGATGCTGCATGCCAGTGTTCATACTACAATGAAGCCGTGGTTCAGCCCACCTAAACCCAAGGTTCCCCCGTTGAGCCTGTCCTTGTCTTTGTTCGAATATCTGGTGTATCCTAGTAGCCGTCTCCTAACGATCAAAAGTGCCAAGGAGAAAATGAAGCCAGAAGCTTGTGCCAGGTCGGCGAGAGAGTCGAATGGAGAAAAGGCCAATGCGCTCAGCAGCCCCTTTGCGTACGCATTAACTCCGATGAGTGTGGCTGAAGGGGAGCCTGGGCGGTGCGGGGTTGGGGAAAAAATCTGATCTTGCGAAGACCAGGGTGGCAAACCAAGCCGAGATCCGTACGTGCAGATTATCGTGGTATCTGGCGTCTCGAAATAACATTCTCAGGGTTGATCAAAGACATGCTCAGCCTTTATCAACAGGACGAATAAAACATCGTCTGTTCACCTGGCCACCTGGGCCAAGCCTACAAATCCATGGGTAGACTGAACTGATCGGCAGAATGAGGGGTGGTGTGCCCTCCAGTCTGAAAAGATGCGATAAGGCTAAATGCAACAAACCTGAGACACAGTCGTCTCATCACGTGATACGCATCTCTCAGCCTTCTGATATGATCAGTCTTCTTCGATACAGCCGTCAAACTTCAGCCATCCTAAGCTCCAACTTCCTTCATGTTGCCGTGTTGTCTGAAGAATTATTTGTTCTGTCGTCTCACAAATGCCCGGCTATGACGTCGAACAACAACTCTGCCCCGCCAAAGTCTTCCAGAGTAGACTTCACGTGATCTGTACATGTTTTTGTTAATGTCCGGCATGTATCCACTTTCTGCTGGCGGGACACATTCCCGCCGACAACCTTAAGTTCGGTACGTACCGTTTCCGGACCGGAGAACCAGCCGGCGCACCACCGCAAATGTTCGCGGACGTCTTCTGCAACCCAACTTAGAGCACTACGAGTGGCTGCTGTTGGATCCCTACCTACCTTTACAGAAGACCCTTGAAAAAATTCTCTCCTGCCGTTGATTGGATTGGGTCAATCATACGTCGGTACCTACCTAGAAGAGTACTAAGTTACAACACCCATGGCTTACCCTTGCTACCCAACGTCAACAACCTCTTCGAGAAGGGTGCTCGATACTAAAACCAGCGGCGACTCTTACAGTTTACTGGAGACTATTGATTTGCCAGACCCAGGCCCCGCCCCCACCGTCTGTGCGTTCCGCCGAGTTGAGGACCGGTCTACAAACGACCAGTCAGACAAGCGAAAGCTGTCTCCCGACCAAGAGTGTCATCAAGGACAGACTTGGAAGAAGTGAAGAAGGGCATCCTTTCGGGTCCACTTTCTGCAGGAAACTCCGCACGCTTGAGAACTCCGTTCGTGTCGGCTTGTAGGGGAAGGTTGCGTTCCTTGGCGTTTTTGAGGGCATGGCGTCAGGACTGGGACAGTCTCAGCCAAGTTAAGTGCCTCCCTCCCTTCTTTCTGCTGGTGGTTTGTATTTCCAAGCTGTTGATAGCTGGGTGATCCATTAGTTGTGCTCTGCGACTTGCTGTGATGGCTGATAAACCTACCAGTGACCGCTCAAAAGGTAGTGTGAAAGCGTTTCTTGTCTCTTGAATCCAGGCTTTTCTCGACTCCTCCTATCGGGCAACAATGATAATCTCAGCCATTGCTACAGTGAAAACAACGACGGATTTCTGTTGGGAGCGGAATATTAACTAATTTTCATTTGTCAAGATCTTCCAGCCATACTTACGCATATGAAATTAGCAGCGAATCCGGAGTTTGACACCCAGGTACTTGCATAATGCTTCAACCTCAAAAGTTTTGGGGGACACGCAGACGATGATGACATTGGCTTTTTCGGGGCCCACATACAGGACTTTTGGTCGTACTTTCATCGTATTTCGGATCGCCGCGGATGAAGGACTTGCTGTGTGACTACAGCCGGATGCTGAAGGCTGGTGATTGCAGACTGGACTAAGGAAGACATCCGTGCTCTATGCCTGCCCCATTTCCCGCTGATCACGAGCCCCAGAAGCAACGTTATGCTCACCAGCAAGCACTTTCCATACCAGCTGTTTTGATGGATCGCCCCTGCAGTATGTTGTGAATCAGTCCCAGTCCAAATCGAGCAACTGCCCTTAGCCCATCATTGCCTCGAAAGCAAGGTATTCCCTTCCAAAGGCACCAAAACCGCGGCGATGGCGTCCGTCCAATTAACCATCAAGTCAATTTTGATTTTTCCCACGTTCGAATTACTCGTCAGCTCAAGAAAACCATTCTACGAGACATCTATCGGTTCTAGTTTCCTGTACATCGATTCCAATTCGTCTCAGTTGACGCAAAACGAACCACAACGATGGTCATCGAGATGGAAAATTGGAACGCCGTCAAAGCAATATTGAAAAAACGTGGATACATCTCCACCCCCAAGCCGGCGGTTGTCTTCTTCCTTTGGGTACCCATGCGCTGCTACACCTAAGTCAAGCACCATTCCGGAAGCTTGGGGATAGTAGGGAATGGGCTACCATCACTCCCCTCGTCATCCAATCGTACTATGAAAACGGCGCCTGGCACGTTCGACGTGTCCCCATGTTCACGGACGGCTACTCCAGGGTCACAATCCCAGCCGCCTACATCCGCATCGACATCCGCGTCCTCAGAGACTTTGTGCCGGGCGTTCCCGAGTACGACGAAATTGCCGCCAGAGGAGCCGTCGCAAACCGCGGCGTCAGTATTTTCAGGAAAGGAGACATCGCCACATTGGATGACTTCACTATGTATCCACCTTGTTTCATCGAAGTCCGCTGTCCGAGACGTACTCTCGAAGGAGTCGAGGCATTCCAAGGACTCTACCCTATTCATCGCTCTTTTGTCCAGCTTGGTCTACCGCCAGATCCGGAACCAAACTCTCGGCATAAACTCTGACCAGGTAACTTGAACATTCAAATGAATATTTCTCCAAGCAAAGAGTCCCTCAATTATTGGCGCCGTTACGGCCGATGCAGCTACCTCTTCTGGTAAGACAGCCGTCCCCTTCGATTCCAATCACGGATTGACAGAAACAAAGGCACCAAAATGTGCGCTGGAAGACCTACGGGCTTTACGGAACATGGCAGACGGCGCGAACATGTTCGAAGTTCAAAAGAATTATCACCATACCTCTCTTCCGACACTGTTTTGCGCTGGCAGCTTTAGGCAGGCCACCACCATGAACGAATACCCTTTTTTGTAAGAGACTTTGCTGTCTTTCTCCAGGATTACCTTTACTGTGACACAAAAATTGAAGCCGTCAGCTCGATATCTCAATATCTGCATGTGGCATTGTGATGATGAGGATCGTTGTATTGCGAGAAGGTTATCATCACGACGGCATATCTTACATCCAGTAGCAGTGCATGCTCCATATCCGAATGTTATTCAACGGATTTCGACGGTTTTGACTCAAGATGAATTTCAGGAGGTGTCACTTTCCTTGACAAAAGGGGTAGAGCCAGAAGTCGTGCAAGAAGCGAAATGAGAAGAAATGGAAGCAAGAGAGGGGAGCGAGGTCTGCGAGGAAAAGACCACGACATGATCTTGAGCGGCTGTGAGTTTTGGGACTTGGCTCTCTAACGGGCAATCCCGGTACGTTTTTACGAAGACAGCATACCGGTCTTCATTCGACTCATTCTACCGCCCGTAGTTTTGCTGAGAAAAGTTGAAAGGTCACTGCTGTGTCCCGGAAGCTCCAGACTGTGTATGGCGGAAACCAAGCTGCCTTCAAGACCAGATTGCAACCAAGGTACATGCGGAGAAGCCACACGAGAACCTAGTGAAACGGCCAGGTCTAGAGGATAGGGCCACGATGTCCAGCTAGGAACTGAAACAGAGACTTGTTGGCTTCAAACAACGCGGCGTTTGCCAGGCCAAGGCAGAACCTCCCCGACCCTTACGTTGTCTCGGCGGGAGCCTTGCATCTTCAACCACGATTTTCCGGATACCGGTTAAGAGATAGCCCTTTACAACAGCTTGTTCTTCACTGAGACCAACTGTTCTTTCTTGGAACCGCCATTCCCACCGGTCAATCCGAGTCTTTCTAGTTCATGCTAGCTTTTTCAAATAGCATCTGCCTGGTCCGTTGTTCTCCCAGGCAGATGGCCTTCATTCGTACTCATGACCAAGCATCAACAAGCCTCACGTTGATGAATAATTGCCATGGGATAGCTCGTCGTGGCTGACAAGTCCTCGACCCGTCTTCTTCACGATCATCGCCTCAACTCCAACTCTTCGCCATGGACCGCTCTCAAACTGCCAACAAGCCGATTTCTGGGACAACATCCAGAATGGGCCCTCGAAACCTCGTGGCTGTTGAGCTGAAGGATGATTGGAATGCATACATGTCAACCTCAGTCTTCCTGGTCCACCCTGCGATGAGATCCATGCGAGGGCTTTGCAGTGGTACGAAAGCCACGCTGGATCTCGGTCAGCAACGCAGGGGACCGCTCGGGAACCAATGGGTTTCCATCACGCCCTTAAAAATGAACAAGACCGGATTTGTCACAGGGGCTGCGGGTCGATCCAAGTCGAAATTCCGTGCTTTTTACTTCGAACCGGAGTCGTCGTCACCAGGGACTTTGGTGCAGGGGTTCACGAGTACGACATGCCTTCTGTCAAACATGGATGCGAGGGGTTGGTTGCCTCAAGGCTGGCGAACTGGCCGTCTGCGACAACTTTACCCTGAGAATTCCCGAGATCGTCGTTGTCAAAAGGCTCAGGTTGAACGCACAATCGGGGTTCATTGCAGACTTCGACGAATACTCCATCCATAGAGATTTCATCCAGTACGGCATCGGGATGAAGGATTCCGTCTGATGTAGTCATCGATTAGACGCATGCTCAGGGTCATAATCATACCTCTCGATCCTCGAATACCATACCACTTCTACAACCGTAGGCCACGTCGAGGTTCCAGTCCATATACCAGGCTTAAGTTCAGTCTCAGGGCGTGAGTACCAGCTACAGCTCGTTTCGGTACCAGAGAGGCAACACTTGACGGCGAGACGGCATGGCAGGGGCGCATGGTTTTGTGGAGGTGCGGTTGGAAATAAATTCGACTGTTGGTGACAAGCTTAGGACAAGTTCACCCTCCGAAGGTATCTAGAGCAATAGGAGGCTGGGGTTCTCTCGCTCGTTGGACTCCAGACACTCAACAAGTTTGCGCTGACACTGCCCAACCGCTTCTTCTTCATGAAAGCATGGCTAGCTGCGCCACTTAGAGACTACCTGTCTGCCTCCCCCCCCCCCCCC
>PUHP01000097.1:44237-55929 GCA_006783085.1 Colletotrichum shisoi | reverse complement strand
GGGGGGGGGGGAGGTTCTGGTCTTGCATGGGTTATGAAAACAATCAATTTGTGTTGTGTTTTTTCCCAATTCTCCCCGTTGAAGGCTCCTCGTCTTTGCGACATGCTTTCACAGTAGTAGCTTTGAGGGACGAACCAGATCAGATCAGACCAACGAATCGGGTGGCGTCTCGACTGTGGTCGTCCGGTGCCATTAGGCGGCTTCATTTCACACTCGTATTTCGAGGTATACGCTCAAAAGTCGATGAGTGTACCCGTAAAACGAAGCCCTGTTTGGAGGGGCTGCCTGCCTCGGGATACGTTATCATGTAGACTATATTGGGACTTCTCGGGCGGCCAAGGGGTTAGTTGGGGAAGTGGATTGCCGGCGAGACGGCCGTAGACTATGTACTATGTAGGTCGTCGCCCAAAACTTCGAGGAAGAGTTCGCCACCGCTCTTTCGGCCCCCCACAAATCCTGGGAGACATCTGCGGGAGGTGCAGCAGCATGACGATGTCGATCGCTGGGGAGAGGCAGGTTGCCCTGTTTCCTGACGGCCTGGCTCTTTTGCTGCCGCCCGCATCGAGGACCGGTTCTTAAGGTGCTGCAGGAAGACGTATGGGAGGCAGGCTGGCTGGCAGGCGTTGCGCAGCGACGTCCTGGTCTGATACGTACGAATGCCGTGCAACGGCGACAGCTTCACTGGGCCAGCTGTCTGTGGTCATGGGGCCATTTCTCCCGGTGAAGCATGTCGGTATGTTGCGGCGGTGGCCTCGCACAGGCCTGAGGGAATGTAATCTAAATCTTGGCCCGATTCATGTTCATGTCCCGGTGATTTACGGGGTTTATCATTCTCAACTGGTTACTGTGCCATGAGAGCTCTGAAAGGGTGAGTGATGACTTGTGGATCGGTAGATATGACCGGCGGAGTTGCTGCTCAGTTGAAAGGGAACTTAGAGGATGCGCGCAGGTGGCTCTGGCCAGTTCCAGAAGCACAGAGGGGATGGAACACAGCCTATCAAGATCTCGAATCAAGCCCCAATAACGACCTTAGACTCATGGTCGTGCTTCATACATGAGGTCGCTGGTTGGTCAATCCTGAAGAGACACGAGACACGCAGCGCCAAGCACGGAGGAAAACGAGGGGTGATGGAGGGGTTATGATATGGAGCGAGAACGTCGATTCGCCGGGGAAGGTGTCTTAGCCATATGTGATTGTCAGTTGCTTCCCCTTCGAGCATGAGATGGCATGGAATGGAATGGTGTGGTATGGTATGGTATGGTATGGATGGCATCCGTAGGGTACAGATACCGCCTGCTGAAAGCTGAGCATAGGGTGATGGTGCGGTGAGTCTCGCTCGCTTTTCCGAGTCGCCGAGGGTTATGGCTTCGGATCTGACGAGTGAGACCTCTGTCAGTGGCTGGTCCTTCACATCCCTGTCTCCAGACTTCACCCTGAGCCCTGAGCGACGCTACCCTTTGCCTTATGACGAAAGTTATCGGGCTTAGGTACCGAGTACTTTGGGTCAAAGTTGCAGGTCCCCTACGTAGGTGGTAAACTTGGCTACCGACGTAAGGTAGCGGTAGTCGGGTCGAGAAGGGGGAGCTTGGTCCCCTAGGCGGTTACAGAAGAAGCAGGCCAGCGTCAGCTATCTCCATCTTTCTCCAGTGTTTTTCTGTTGCTCGCGAGGATTGTCGAGATAGATCCCGGATGTGTTATTGGCGACGTTCGATCTGTTCATGCTTCATGATTCGCGCGAGGATGCGAATGACCGAATTCCCCATTTTTGTTTCTGCCATATTCCCTCGGCGCCAATGGAGGGGGGATGATGACAAGAGACGAAGGGACCAAAACCCAATGGTACTTCCGCTGCGACAGGTGCAAGCAACCCTGCCCATTTGAGCGACGTTCGCTCTCTTTCCAGCGCCCTGCGTCTCTCTCTCGTGTCTCAAGACCGGGATCACCTAGCGTTCGTGCCTCGCGCTGTCCGCTAGCCTGTCAGGGTAGGTACAGAGTACTCGAAAGAACAACTACAGTTCCGCGGCACCATCCCATCCCATCTCCGTCTCTTCTCCTCCTTCGAAAGAACACTCCCGATCGGCACTCGACACTACCTCATCGGGGCCCTATCACCCTTTTTTTCATTCTTTGACCCTTTGACGTATCCTTATATATCCAAGGAACCTTACCCGACTCCGTCTGCAACGGTTGTTTCTCGCCCCATGAACTTGCTATTGAGGCTTCCGAACCCGCAAAGAAGAACATTGCTATCCGCCCCTGGCCCTCCCAGCTACACCATCAACATTACTTGAAGCGACATAGCTTGGTTCGCCAACCTGAGGGCTCGAGGACATCGTTTCCCCTATACCCAAATACAACGAGACAACTACTACCCACCTCACCAACAGCTATCGTTTCCTCCTCTCTGGGGTGGTTTCACGCTTCCGAGGAACGAACTTCCCTTCTCGCCTCACGACACGCCTGGCCTCCTCCCTGGTTGGCCGCATTCTAAACCCTCCCTCGCCCTCTCGCCCTCACACCACCCGCATCGTCGGGTAATAGCTCAGCTCGGGCCTCCGGCAACGTAGCAAACAACCGGCCCATCGTCACACAATCCCCCCTCACGATGGTTGAAGTCATCCCACCGGGCCTCGCCCAGAACGGGCACAGCCAACAGTCCCAGGACTCTGCCGACCACGTAGCCTCTGTTGCTCGCCTACTTCTCGCGACCAACCTTGCGTCTCGTCAGGAGAACAAGATGATGAGCCGCGAGGAACGCCAGGCCATGATCGATGAGCTGAGCAAGAAGCGTGCCGGCTGGCGCACACCTCGTCGCGGCTGGTCCATCACCGACTCTCCCGTTGCATCGGCTCAGGGTAGCCCCGCGCCCAATGCCTCCCCTTATCCCCCCCCTCCTCCCACTATCCAGCACGAAGCTGTTGAGAGACACGCCATCGCTTCTGTCCCTGAGCAGTCCGAACTCCCCATCGAACAGATGAAGCACATTTCCTATGCCCCTCAAGTCCGCCGGCCGCCTCTCCCGCCCCCGCGTCGCTCTTATTCAGTAACGGACTATGAGCCCCCGGCCCGCATCCACCGCCCCTCGGCGCGTATGGATATTTTCGACCTTCCCGCCGAGCTGCACTTTGCCATCTTCGACCACCTCGATCCTATTGACAGCACATGCTTCGGCCTCACAAATAGCCACTTCTACAACATCCACCGTCGCATGCACGGCTCTGTGCCCTTGTCGTCCCGTCGCAACGGTCCCAACGATCTCGAGTGGGCCTGGCGCTTCGCCGGCCCCCTCATCCATCACGACTCGGCGACGCCTCCTGCAGAGGCATTTCAGGAGCACGCCCATGCTCTTGAGCGCATGCGCGTCAAGGGTCAGGTCTACTGCCGCAAGTGTGGAATCTCCCGCTGCGAGCTGCACCGTCACCTCCGCGAATGGATGGGGACCAAACTCGAGTACTGCTCTATCACCCAGAAGTATGGTCCCAAGGCTCCCGAGGAGGCTGCCGATACTTGTTATATCAAGTCGCCAAAGCACCCGCACCGCTGCGGCCGGCACGCCCCTAAGCCCACCAAGTCGCAGAACTGAGTGTTCAGTTTCGATTTGATTTGCAATTTTGGATTTACTTTGGGCATTGATGGGAGTTTGTGTACGATAGCGACGACGGCAGCTAGGGGTAAATTTGTCTGTGTGACAAGGAGTTTTTATGGTAAAAGAGGCATCTGGAGAGCGCGAATTTGGCATCATTACACGGAAAGGCGTCGAATCAGACGAACGAGATATAAGACGACACGTCAAGAGAAAGAGACGGACGGAATATTTGCTGCATTGCGGCCTAAGATTTAGGTTCGGGAGCGAGGAATCATCGCATACAAGATCGAGATAAATATCAACATGGATAAAAAGACGCGAGGCATATTAGGGGTTACAGTCACATATTGCAGTTGCATCTTAGTCCACAACTAGAACGCGCCATTGTCGCATCAAACCCCCTTTTAAAAGACGCCATCATTACCTTTGAACGGACTCCTGGCACCTGTTGCGGTCTTGTTCACTCCCTGCGGCGAGTGGAGCGTCAGATTGAAAGATCCGCGATCATGACGTAATGCGGGAGGATACCGATGGATTGTGGGGCCTTGGGTTAGGTACCTTCGGAAGCAGCTTCTCCCATGTCTCACACGCCGGGAGGGACCCATTCGGTCCTGCGTCCGAGAAGATGGACGCGGTTCATCTTCTCGGCTAGAGGCCGCGCTCCACGAGTTCGGGAGGTGAGGTCATTGTCTCTCTTTCTTGAGACTTGACGGTGAGTCGAGACTGCACCATGGATGTTGAGGAGGAACCATTTTCCGAGGTCGGGGTTTTTTTTTGGGGGGCAACCTACGGGGCTTCGGGGCTGCAATATTTTCGATCAGAAAACTTGCCGCCAAAAAGTCTCCGCAGTTTAAGCTCCATGAAAGCGCCTCCCGAATTCGAGGATCTCGTGGCAGCATGCGCTGGCGGACAGCTATGTCAGTCAGGCTTTACACGTTGAGTGACATCAGTCGGTTTTGCAATTCTATACAAATAAAATTAAAAAATCCTAGAAAACAAATATCTTTAGTTAAGATTTAAAGCATAGACATAAAGTAACACAAAATGTTGAAAATGGAAAAAGATGGAAGAGAGAGGTGAAGGCGATTCCCATCAGGGCCATGGTCTGGCTTCTCCTAGAATATCGTCCACGTCTTCTTGTTGTTATTCGTGGTTACTAGGTCGTCAGACACCCCACAACCTCACAACTATCCCATCGACGGCGAGAAGGCTCCAATCTCCAGTTTTTCTCCACACTACATCTACTCACCTAAGGCCTCTAAACCTTACTACTAAGGCTACTAGAGCTTCAGGCACTTAAAGCCCTAAGAGCCACTAAGATATCTTAGGTAGTAGTAGTAATAGCTGGGTTTGCGGTACCTTGGCTTGTTTTTATTGGATTTCCCCGCATTTTGGAGCCTTCTCGCCGTTGAGGGGATACAGCCCCCCCCGAGACCGAGCCACAGCAGGAGTGGAAGGACAGGCACGGGGAAAGCAGAAGTGGGCTGTAGCAACGGTAAAAATTGGCTGAGAGGCGGCATCTCCTCGCATATATCCATCTATACACCATCCGGGAGTGCCCGCAGTGTCTCTTGGGATAGTCCGAGCAGGGCAAAATGGACGGGGTCGTACGGCAGCCCCAATACAGCGTCCAGCCAGTAGCAAAGATGCCGGCGTGTCGACAACCAGGGGTAAAGTGAAGATATCTGAAAGGCAGCTAACCGCCCTGCCTAGCAAGAGGAACAACACGGCCGACGATGACATACGAAGACAGCGTCGGGGAAACCCCAGCACGGAGGAGAAAATGCCGGCCCGGCACCGGACATCACGAATTGGTCTCCCGGAAACGTCTGGTTGACTAATTCGACATCACCGTGGGTCACAGGGTTAATTTGACGGCTACACCGCGAACCGCACCCTATTCCTGTCAATGAACAGCGATCTGGGATCCGGCTCCCCTGCCCAAGCTGTTGGCCAAGGTCACCATCGACCTGGTCCGGTTACCCGCGACTGTTTGTTCGAGCAGACACGCACGTCAATAGGGGTCGGCTGGCGTCCATCATCCCGAGTGCACAACGTAAACGACACAATATATATCTGGATGTCATCTCTCATGACTTTCTAACCGGGAAAAGTGCCCTCGTTAGGCTCAGCGCACAGCCTGCCCCCCCGGAGCCGTTTCGAAAAAATACCCCTCGATTGTGTCCCATTGCAATGGGGCTCTGGCACCCGCCCTCCCGCCGATACCCATCACGTTATAACCGGGTTGCACTATTGATAGGGAAAACAAAAAACGGAATGAATTCAAACCCAATGGAACGAAACGAACACCAGTCCAGATCCCAGCAAGATGCACAGGCGGCCGGACCGCGCTGCATATATAATAGCCACCATCACCATACGAACGGAAAGATAACTTAGCCATTCAAAGGGCTCCGATCCAGAACTCAAACACGAAGTCGAGCGTCATCTTCACCAAGTCCCGACCGCGAAGGAAGAGGTATCAGCCGAAGAGTCACGCGCGAAGCTGTTGCAACGCCCTGAACGCCGCCCTCGAGTAACAAGAGAATAAAAACAAGACATGTGCTCACAATCCAGCATACTTGCAGGCAAATCTAACAGCAAAGAGGCTTTCCTGGGCCAAAATTTTGCAAGACCAGTCCTCTGTGGAGCATGCGGCAGCTGACCCCTAGGTGGATTTTCCAATTCCCGAGCGATGGTTGCTGTATCCTTTGAAGGGTGCCCTTATTTCTTCAGAACAGCGTCGTAGAGGCTTACCAGACCGGTGATGGCGGCGCCCGTCAGAATGCCCTTCCACTCGCCGTACAGAGCGCCGTTGATACGGTCAATGGAGTTCTCGTTGATCCAGCCGCCGAAAGTGGCCTTCTGGCCATAGACGACAAAGGAGATGAGGGCCTTGACTATGCTGAACACCAGGGGGTCGACATTGTACTCAACCGTCGAGGACCTGCGGCCACGAGGCTGGGGATGGCTCGCGGCGCTCAGGTTGTAAAAGTAGCCGAACAAAGAGGGGATGAGAACCGAGGTGAGAGTCCACAAGATGACTGGCGACCAGAAGGACGATGTGACAAACAAGAACGCGTCAGGCACATGGACGGGATAGAAGTTGGTACCCAGGGCAGGGATCGCGGGGATGGTGAAAGCGTAGCGAAGAGGGAGGACCTCGGCCCTCAGGTTCCATGCCTCGAACGCGGCCACGGTGAAAAGCACAGAAGTGACTGTCGACAGCGAAGAGCGCACGACTTGGGTGCCCTCCTGAATACCCGACTGGTCGTAGAGTTCCGTGACGCGCTCGCGCACCGCAACGGTATGGCGGTCAACGGCATCGGCGACATCGGCGGGCGTCGCGGGCAGAGGGATGCGGCTCGCGAGAGACAGGTTGCGCGCGGGAGTGCGCGTCGCCAGGGCGGTGGAAAGTGCAGGCTCCGGACTAGGCGATGATGATTCGGCCCTGTGACGCGTGTTAGTCGCGAATGAGGGATGGCTCCGCAGTGCATAGCGGGGTGGGGAGATTCGGAAGAGACAACTTACTCGGGCTCGGGTCGGATCTCCTCGATGATTCTCGTCGCCCTACGGCGCGTTGAGGACCTCACGAGATCGGTCAGGGGCGCCTCCCTCTTGACGGGCGAGCCGGCTGCCTTGGCGCGAGTGTTGTAGTAAGGCGCGAGCTTGGGGTTGTGGGAGAACTGGGCCGCGTTCTCGGCGAGGTACTCATCGAGAGTGACTTCCAGGTCGGACTTCCTCTGGTTCTCGTAGCTGAAAGGGGCGCGTCGTTAGCATCATGATTTGAGCAAAACCGTGGGTCTCTCCGCGACAGCTCGACGCGACTCGGGGGCGCGAACGCGACGACAGCACGATTCAGGCTCGAACCTGCATGTCCGCGCAACGCACAAGCTCGCAAAACGCACGAGAAAACGGAGGCTGGCGGGAGAGAGTAAGAACATACCCGGTAAGTCCAGTCAGCTCGGCGAGCTCGATGAGGTCGCTCTTGCGCTGCTTCGTCAACCACGAGTTTGCGCCCGACATGATTTGGTCGTTCAAATGGTGGAAAAGTGAATGTAAATGGGTATCGGAGGAATCGCGCAGAGACGGCGACTCTAGCTGTTCAGCGAAAGCGATTCTCTTGTAAGGTAATTGCAACGAATGCAGGGCGGATTGTGGTTCGGCTTGGGGAATGCTCGAAAGGCGATGGTGGGAGGGGCAGATTTGATATTTGATGGTGATAAGCTGGGCTGAGCTAGGTTGGAAGCGTTGTCGGGATTGTTTATGTTTTTTTCCTCTGTCTCTCCCTCTCTTTTCCTCGACAGCGGGTCTTCGGGTGTTGTGGTCTGGGGAAAGTGACGCAGCGGGGAAGCGGCAACACAGCATTACTCTGTACTGACATGGGTACCTACCTGGGTACCTGGGTAATCACAGTGCTCGATACCGCTGCTGCTGCTGCGGCAATTGCGCTGTAAGCCCTGTCCTAGGGGGGCATCGCGACTGGCTTAGCGCCCCGAGAACAGCAGAGGTGGAAAAGCACTGGCCAGAAGTGACGGCTGGGACCAGACGGACCCATCCAGCCTGTCCGAATGCGGCAAGGCATGTAAACAAACGGGTTAGTCGCCGGCTCTCTGCGCGCGACTGTTTGATCATCGTCATCTCCCGCAAGACAATAGGCAATGTCCTAATCGAGTCATCGACCATTGAGGCCGTCTGGAGAGGTGCTGGGATGATGACACCTTTGCGGGAACACGTGGCCTGTTCTTCGTCAACATCACACACACCGACCAGTGAACCACCAGCCGGTCAGCCAGCCTATCGAACTCTACGCCCGTTGACGGCTTCGGTCGCCGCCATCAACACGTCCAGCTGTCGGGGCAACCACAGGCACAATCCAAACGTCTTCGGGTTGTCCAATCATGCGCTTCCTTCAAAACTCATACCAGCGACATCGGGTTGAGCCACCATCGTGTTGATTGCCATTCTGCCTCGGGTATACAAGTAGGAACCAACACACAGTCACAGTCGGTCAAATCGCCCCGTCCCTGCCGGGTATTCCCATATATCCATTCAACCCGTCGCCACTTATGTAACCGAAATATCATGCGACCCAGCCTTGACCGACTTAACGCACTCCAGTCTATCTAAGCAGAGTCAAAAAAATTGACAAACCTCTCTTCCCCTCTCGGCACGATCCGTATCGGGACGCTCGTCCCCTGTGGCAGTTTCAGCGTCAGCGTTGTCGATGCCTTCCTAACAGTCTCCCGGCACTTGTCCTGTGCCTTTCTGTACAGCTTCTGCCTCTCTGCCCGGTCCATGGCCTCGACATCGGCATCCGACGCCCACTCATCCACTGCCAGCTCGAGGCTATACCGCTGGAATACGACGGACAGGGCAGCGATGATCTCCACCTGTGCGATGCGACGCCCGAGGCACGACCGCGGTCCGTCCGAGAAGGGGACGTAAGACCCCCGCACCGGCCGGAACATCTTGTCGCTGGTGTCCGAGCCCTTGTACCCGCCGTAGTCCTCCGCGTCGCCGCCGCTATTGTCCTCCGTCGCCGCCTCGTTCGGGCTGGCACGGTACCATCGCTCCGGCGCGTAATCGTCAAGGTCGTGTTCCGCGCTCGTCACTCTGCTCGGCTTCGATGGCCAGTTCCGCGGGTTGCGGTGCGCCGCCACACCCACAAGGGAGATGTGCGCGCCCTTGGGCAACACATATTTCTCTCCGTCGAGCGAGATGATGCCGTCACCCTCGGGGTTCACCTTCTTGGGGATCTCGGCCACAGCCGGCGTCATTCTCAGCGTCTCGTTCATGCACGCGCCCAGCATCGAAGCAAGCATGGCGTTCACCGTGCTTTCGTAGTTCCACGTGCTCGGGTCGCCGTCGCCAAATATGCCATCGATGTCCTTCTGGAGCTGTCTCTGCACGGCGGGGTTGCAGGCGATCTCGATCAACCCAAAATGCATCGCGTTCGCCGTCGTCTCGTGTCCCGCGACAAGCATGATGAACGTGTTGCCCGAGATCTCCGACTTGGACAGCTGCGGGACCTTGGACTTGGACAGCACTCCGTTGATACCGCCGTGGGCCGCCACGTCGCCATACTTGGACCTCACGAGCTGGCCCATGAGGTCCATGCCGGCGTCTCCGCGATCGCCGTTCTGCAAGTCCTCGATCTTGTCCTGCAACAGCTCGTCAATGTACTGCACGTAGCTGTCGTGCGAATCGATCGCCGTCTTTGTGTACTTGAAGGGCAGCATCTTCAGGATCTTGTGTGGCACCAGCAGCAGGACCAGGATATGCTCTAGCATCTCGGCAATGGCGTCGACGAAACTCATGATGTGGCCCGGAGGCGCCTCCAGCGAGCTGTATTTTACGAGTTTCGGATCCGTGCCCTCGGGCAGCGCCTGCCCCGGCCAGAGCAGGCGCATGCCAAACCCGACATAGCTGATGATGTTGAGCGCGAGACGCATGGTGTCGTGATCCAGCGTCTCGATGGTCTGCCTGCTCCGGCCGTCTGGGCCAAGCCACTTCTGCGTCATGCTCTGGGCCTGTTTGATGGACTCGGCGAAGACGAGGGCAGCATTCTTCTCGTTGAAGGTGGCGGACGTAACCTTTCGGTGCATACGCCATACCACACCCTCGGTGGTCAGAACATTGTCGCCGAACTGCTTCAGGATCGCGTACGTCTCGACTAGCTTAGGGAACTTGTCGCGCTGCTGCGTGATCTGATGGATAGCTTCGGCGCTGTCGGTCAGGATGAGGATCTGAAAGGGCGATACCACCATGAAGGTCTCGCCGATGCGCGCGAAAGGCTTGTGGAGCAAGTTGTAGGACCAGTCCGGAATCAGGATCCTAGACGCGAGGTGTTTAAATTAGCACGTATATGACGAGAGAGGCGGTATCAGGTGGCACCGACTCTAACCAGTTTTCCCACCAAGACTTAGGGAAGATCTTGATAATGGGAACCCAGAACTTATGGGTGAGCTGCCATGGTATCGAGAAGGGCGACGCAGCTGTATTCGCACGGTCAGTCTGTAGCCTGGGTGGCCTTGGGCACTTTATGTTTCCACGTACGGGTAACGACATAGGGCAAGCCGACTTTCTTCGCCTCGGCGATGTTGCGCTGTAGGCCGGCGACGTAGGAGTAGACGCCGTAGGCGATCACAGCTCCAACCAGGACGAAGATTGAAGACACCATGGCGATGATTTACGACCGGACGTCCGCAGGTTCGAATACGTCGAGTGTCGAAAATACAGAAAGCTATCGGTCACAGCGGGGTTGGAACTCGACGGGAGACCGATCGAAACCCCGTCTCAACCTGAAGCTCTGCCTGAAAACCGTGTCGAAATTGTGGACGGACGAGCTTGGTGTTGTTTGATACAACAGAACGATTGCCAATGCTTGCACGAGGAAAATAGGACGGCTCCCTATACCAAGGAAGAAGGGAAAGAGAGAAGAGACGTGGAACCGTCATGGACGAAGCAAAGAACGACCGGAAACGTCGTGTCAGTCTAATAAGTAGAGGCGGGCCAGATCAGGGCCATGCGACGAGACTCAGGAGGGGGAGGGGGGCGTCGAAGCTCTGGTTTCGGGTCGTGGGCGACCCGAAACTAGCAACCCCCCTACCCCATCTGATAGCTTTCTTAGCTTAGAGTGACCCCGGTAGCTTCGACTTTTGCCATGATGCTTTTCTCTTGCCTTACCAACTGATGGCTTGCGATTCGTTGGCACTCAGGCGTGGTTGGTGAACCGACTTTTGCGAACCAACGACAGACAAACAATCAAACTTCTGCGGGAAGGAAGACGGAGGGGGGTGGGGGGGGGGCTTTCGTCCTAATCGTCCTCCCCCCCCGCTACCGACTTAAGGTATTGTACGTATAGGTAATACCGTGTGACAACGTCTCATGTCGGCCAAATTCGCCCTTTCGAAGAAGGCAGTTCGAGGGCTTGGCAGGTGAGGTTCCGATTCTTGACGATTGTCACCTCCCGGTAGTGCGAACGGCATACAAACAATGGAGGCTTGATGGTTTAACAGCCATTCAACTCGTCCGTCAACCAACGACGGCACTACCACCCCGGCCAACGCAGCATGCTAGTTGCAGCAGGGGGGGGGGGGGGG
>PUHP01000097.1:26953-43997 GCA_006783085.1 Colletotrichum shisoi | reverse complement strand
GGGGGGGGGGGGGGGGGGGGGGACAGGGGCGTCGTGTTTGTTCGTTCCCTGCATAGCGGATTCAGCCTCTTCCGGCATGGCCTGTGTACCTACCTAGGTACCCAAGGTATCTACCGATTGGCAGCGGAATTAGCGCCGTTCAACCCGGCCCTCCCCCCCCCTTCCCCAAGGAACACCAAAGTTGTCTCAACGCTGTGACAGCTGCCTCTTCCCCCCCCCCCAACCACGTTTTCGCACCCACAACCCAACAACACCTTCCTAAGGGTCTGTTGGTGTCCGGAACGACGGCTCTTGGTGCAACGGCGGCATTCCGTCGGATATCGACACGATAATGAACGGCGCCAGGTCGTCTGGCTGAGGGACGACGTCGCGTCGAGACAGCGGCAGCCACAGACTTGCACACTGGGGGGGTGGCGTCGAGACAAGCAAACCTTTCTCTCGGCAGCGAGGGGGAATATAGGAGGGTTGCTGCTATCAGATGGAGCAATCCATCACTACACGAGCAAGAGAGAGAGAGAGAGAGAGAATTGAAGAGGCAGAAACAGAGAACAGACGAGAGGAGAAAGTCCAGAAACTATTAGCAAGGCAAACTTTTGCTACGCTGCCGGGGACACAAAGAATTCAGAAGCAGATTCGCGCAACATAGCCGTGGCAACCTGTAAGACTCAGAGTTGCCTAGCTCACCTCTTCGAGTAGTCACGCGACCCATTTGTAACACCGTAATGCTACAGAGAGTAGTTGATCGGGTCCTCTTTCTTCTCATTCCCGTTGCTCTAGACCTGCTAGGTAGATCTCTACCAATTCAACTCTTATGGGTCGTCTGCGGGGCAGTCTCGGCGCCGAGGCGCCACCAGTGACCGTACGTGCTTCTGTTGAACACCTGGAGCCCGAACATGATGAGCCACGCAAACCGGGCTTAGCGCAGTTTGAACTGTCCACTGACGCCCTCAAAGCTACTAATCTTGCCACTCAGCGACTTGGAGTCTCCGTAGTAACGGAAGCGGTACGTTCCCGGCTCCCCGTCGTTCTCCGTCTCCCATACGATCTCGACCTCGCTCGTGGCGAGTATGTCGCTCGTCCGCTTCCAGTTGAAGACCAGGCTCCAGTCATTGTCGTCCCGCACGATATTCCACTTCTTGATGGCGCCCCTGTCGATCACCAGCTTCTCCACGACGGCGTAGTTTTGCTCCAGGCGCAGGTTGTTCCGAGGATTGGCCCCGACGAACGTGGCTCGTACAACGTCGCCGATGGCGTACCTCTTTTCCACGTCCGTCTTGACGTCGCCGAATTTACGGAACACGGGCGTTCCATCACGCACCACGCCCGTGATGAAACTCAAGGATCGATTGCTGTTGTCGGGGGGATACGGTCCTCCGGCATGAGAAGGAGGCCCGTTTGTGAATGAAGCACCGAGGGTGGGCAGGTACTCGAGAGTTCGGTTAATGTACGCATCCAACGTAAAGGGTCCGTATAGAGTCGACGCCCCTTCATATCGTTGTATTCTGCCGTTTTTGTCAGTCAAGGACGGCAAGTGGGACAACAACTGCCTACCCGTATTCCTGTTGCGTCGTGATGTAGTGCGTATAACTGTTGGCTGGTCCCCCGATCACTACCACAGGCTCGACCTCGGCGTCCTCTGCAAACAAAGACCCGGCCTTGTTCCTGACGGCATCCTTCCATCGCCGTCCTGCCATGGTAGAAGCCTCTCCCGGGCTGACGATTATGACCAACTGCCCAACTCGAAATGCCTGGATGTCCACAACGTTGGGCGTCCACTGGTACGGGTTGAAGACTTCGCCGACATCCAGCAGGATCGGTTTAGGGGAATGACATGCGATCTGACTCTGGGTGGGTGCCTTCAACAGCCCGCCAACAACCTTCCACAGGGGTGATGTATTCGACGAGTTTGAGTCGTGTTGAGTAAAGTCGAACGCACCAGGGCCGTCGGATGTCCCCGCTGCGAACGAGTAGCCCAATGCCGCGGGGCAGGTTCTCACTTCTGTCCCGTTGGGTAGCTCGAATTGGAACTCCGACATGTTGTGGAAGGTATGGAACGACCTGACCCACGAACCGCGAACTCGCTGAGAGTTGGATCCCATGTCGTCAAATAGCCTCATGGCGGCGGCATACTGCCTCTTGCCTATCTCAAAGCAGGAGGCGGCTCCGTTGTCCTTCTTGCGGAAGAATGGGCCTCTGGCATGGCACTTCTGACTCTTTCCGTCGCTGCAAGTGCTCGTCTTGAAGTCGCATGGGTCGCCGGAACCATCCTCGCAGAATGCGCCCAGCACGTTGGGACTGACATCGCCCATGTTTGCCTGGGAGAAGCCAGCAACGAAGCCTTTGGCAGCATTAGGCTTCCCTCGCATGTTCTTCTCGAAAAGCCAGGCCGCGACGCCCTTGTTGTCTCCCGATATGACTGTGTTGTTGCCGAGCATGGAGGTGCCGTGGGTCGGGAACCATGTCAGCACGCCGACACTTTTGTTGTCAGAGGCTCGCTGAAACTTCAGCAGGGTCATGTCTTTCTCAACAGACCCATCCTCCTCGGCGCTGATGTTGTACCTGGCGCGCTCTTCTTCGGGATTCGCCATATAGGCATACAAGCTGCGGTTGATGTTGGCGCCGGTGACTTTGGTTGCCCCAATACTAATGTGCCCCGGCTCCAGGCTCTCGTGGGCACGACGTATTGCCAGCAGCGTGCCGTCAACGATGGCTCGGTAGCTCTGCTTGTCGAAGCCCTTGCTTGTGATCTGGGGCAGCAGATAGTTCAGCCAGGCACCCGGGCCGGAGTGAGAGTGCGTCCCGGTCAAAGCCAAGTTGTGGTGCCCGTACATGGAGTATCCGTAACCCAGCTCAGCGAGCCCGTGAAGGACGCCATACCGAACAGCCGTGTCTCCCGACTGTGTGTCCAGTACAACATAGACGAACCGTTCCTCGCGCCGGTTCACACTTCCAACGATAAAGGCGCGGGCGTACAGTCTCTGTCGGAGGCCGGTGCCAAGCTGTTTGGGGTCTGCGTAACCCATCATGTTGATTTCTACAACGGGGCCAGTGATGTCGGCGCGGCCGGCGCCGACAAGGTACAAGTCATTGTGTCTGTCAACGCCGGCGCCGGCGAAGTTGCTGGGGTTTCCGGGGAACCATTTCCCGGCTTCATAGGAACTCCGGATGGGCGTGTAAAGTCCGTAGACAGCCAAAAGGGACAGACCAAGGGTGACTAAGCAAACAAGAGCTCTCCGGGAGCTTGGTGGGGTAGCTGGTTGAGCTGCTGCCGCCGGCGATGCGGGGCTCTTCTCGACGCTCCGTCCGGGTGGCATGCTGTGTGTGGAATGGAATATCTAAGAAAACATGGATGAGAAGTGAAGTGCGGAAGATGAAGGTGAATCGAGGGACGCAGCGGTCTGTTTGTCTGGTTAGCCACACACCATCACTCACGAGGAGTATGTGCCCAGGCAGGGTGCGACACGGAAGGCCCGGCCGGACCTCTCTCTATCCAGGGAGGGGGGGGACGGGCGAATGACGCACGCACAGGGGAATTGTTAGTGCACGGCCGCAAGGTCGACTTGTAGAACGCCAATCCGATCGATGGCTTTCTTCACTCTGACAATGTCTACACCCTGATATCGTCCTAGAGATAGATGATGACCCCCCCCCTCCCCCAAACGTTGTCGAAGCAAGGTCCATGAAATTGCCAGCCCGGCGTCAAGGCCGCGATGTTATTCCCTACAGCAGTAAATCGGCACATGGGCGACTACAAACTTCCATGCTTCACGTGGGGGACTCCTCAGGTCCAAGCATTAGATGCGTGCATTATAACAAAAGTAGAACTGGCAGACAGGGACTATGATCAAGAAGTAAAAGAGAAAGCACGTCGACCCAATCCATCCTCAAACCCTCAAAACGCACGCACTGGACTTCTCCGTATTCAGTCATTGAGCGTCAACCGGACTGGTGCTGCTGAAAGCCGCGGCTTCAGTAATACTTGGGGTTCTCAGGGTCGGTCAAATCGAAGATGACAGACGAGTGAGGTCGCGCGCCGCCACGGTCGCGGGTGAAGATGTTCTCAAAGTCAATCGACCTGTTGAAGCTCAGACTTCCATCCGGGAGGATGTCGAGCCAGTGACCTTTGTAGTCACCCGGCGTGTTAACGATCGAGATCTGTGGTTGCAGTTGCACTGATTAGCAACTCTGTCTCAAAATACTCATATATCCAGATCATGGAGGTGAGGACTCACTTCCCCAGCCTGTACGAAGTACCCGGTAACCAGTAGGTTCTTCTTGTCAGGGCTGATCTTGACGTAGTGGGGACCGATGATGGGTTGTGTTTCGTTGGGGTCGTCGAGTCTCTTGACATTGTTCAGGTCCGAGATGTCGAGCGCCGCAACGTGGTTGCCCAGAGTGATGGTAAAGTAGGCAAACTTTCCGTCATCGGTGATGTCCGAGTAAATCGCCAGTGAGTCCTTTGCTTTGGGGCCCAGGTCGTACAGCAGCTCGGCAACGCCCTGCTTGCCGGAGGAGTCGCGCCGGAAGGGGTAGATGATCCAGGCCTGGCCCGGCCCGACGGCACTGCAGTGCGTAGTTGATCAGTGCATGTCTGCTCGAAGGAGATAAGGAGATACTTACGTGGCGATAGCAGCACTCGCGGGGTTGCCAGGGATAAATTTAACATCCTGAATACCCAACCCCTGAAAAGTCATGTTAGTTATCCGCACGTTCTGAATGGGTCCTCCTGGGGAAATAGTCACTAACATCGGGAATAGTGATGGACGAGATGATGGTCCTGTCGGACAAGTTCCACAGACGCAAAGTGCTAGCCTTCTGAATCCCCAATGTCGGCTTCAGAATGCTTAGGGGCACGACGAAGTCCGAGGTCAGAATGATGCCTTTGTTGAAGTCCACCGCAAGGCCGTGCGGGCTGAACTGCTCGCCCAAGATGTTAAGCGTTCCGGCGACGTCCTCGGGCCACTCGTGGATAATGTCACCCTCAGCGTTGGTCTCGACGAGGCGACCGGGGGAAGTGCCCACAGCACTTCCCATGTATGTGATAAAGAAGCCACTGTTTCAATCAGAGTGTCAGAATAGCTCATATTGCGAAAACAAGTTTGAATAAAAGGACGGGCGAAGACTTGGGTGGGACGGTAGAGAGAACACGAACCCCTCTGGCTTGGCTCGGATCTCATCAACGATGGAGCTCAGAAGAGCGCGGTTAGACTTCTTGAACTTAGGCGCATAGGGGTTGGAGACGTCAAAGTAGAAGGCCGTGTCCTGGGTCTTGAGCAGAGACAGAAGGCCGCCACCGATGAGGGTCTTCCCGTCGAGGGAGGTGCCCAAGTGGTGAGGGGAATTGCCACTCGTCGGCACATCAGTGACGCCAATGATTTGACCGAATGTGTCCTGATATCCCAGTTCTGTCAGTACATGTACCCAAGAGACCGACACGAAACTCAAAGCAAGATGGGAAAGGGCATATCTTACGTCGTCCAGACTCGCAGTCACCAGAAAGTCCTTGTGGATGTTGTCTCCAGCCCCAGTCCAGAAGTAGCCAATCTTCTTGGGCTTGATGTTGGCGCCAGCGAAAGGAGGGCTGTCGAGAGAAGGCGTGGGGATCTGAAGGACCGGGAGAGGAGGTGCGTTGGAGGCCAAAGGCTCTGTCACTCCGGGGATAGAAGGAATCAAGGGCGGTAGGCTGATGCCGAGGGGACTTCTCTTATCCGCCGGACTGTGATCGTTGGCGTTGACCGGTCCAGCTGCGACTGGAGAGAGCAGAAAGCTCGCAATGGCCACAAGGGGGGTCTTGGAGAGCATGGTGAAGCTTATGGTGTGCTCGCAAGAATCGAATGAAACTGGAGAGAATAGGGCGTTCTGAAGATACTCCAGGTAACCGATTTGCATGGTGAAGACTGCTGTATCTTATACTCCGTCCCAGCGCGGTCCATTGCCTCATCCTCAGAAACCTCCGCGACCTTTCCGCCACTTCCACAAACCCCCTATCGCGAGGAATCACATCATGAAGCCAATAAAGTTCCTCATCCACACCATTGACGATAAATCAGATGCCGAAAGACAACAGCGCCATCCATGGCGCACTTGTCTTCGCCAAGATACTCACAAGGTGTCCATCGCAATTCAGTGATCGTCGACTAACACGATCCACAGTGGCATGAGTGAAGCCTGAGAAGGGATGTCCCAATGTCGTGATCCAGCTAGCCACGGAAGGCTGAGAACCCGGCGAGTGTAAACCCATCTAAAAGCAGAATCTGTTACCTGTAGATGTCTCAAATTGGTAAAGGACGTTGCTCGTAAGGTTCCATGCGCATGGTATCAACAGTGAGGTTAGCTTCGAGACGGGAGGTGATCGGCGGCCGGAGGCCGTTGGGCCAGATGCGGGTTTCTAAATAGTTCAGCTTGCTTGACAGCGGTGACCCCAAGAGAGTCATCATGTGAGATGAGAGAGTGCAGATCACTCCATCCTTCACACACGGCGTAACGTGGTTTTGATTTGATCCGCAGGGACAGACGAGCTAGCTTTGGCTCTATCTCGACAGTTTGGTATGGTATCAGAACCGACGAATAAAAACACTCCAAAGCTTTGAAGGCCTTGAGCTATGAATTGAACGCTGTAGATGGTTTGGCTGAGACCAGAAGACAGGTTTGCCTGATCAGGCAATGAAGTTGTCTCAAACTTTGACCCTGGGTTTGCGTACAGGACAGACCATGACCACGACGATCTTCGGCTTTTCGACAACGAAGGACGGGCGAAGATGATCTTGGGCAGGCTCAGTAGAGAGCCTTGGAAATATAGCGTATTCGTGCTTGACAAGGACACATGCCGTTATGAGACCCCCCACTTCGAACGGCGTGGCTGGGTGGTGGTATAAGATAGAGATGCGTGTTCGACAAGTACACATCATACGCCCTTTTAAAGTCCAAGTTTGAATAGCAAGTGTTCGCTCTATTTCTTTCCCGTCAAACATCAGAAACACCAATTTGAAGAGGTCAAGAATCGGAGTTGTGAGCAACAAGCAGAGAACTGCCCAAGCTGAACTCTTTCGTAGGTCGTCTTGACTATTCGCGTACGATTAACACATCATCCCCTGTCACGAGATGAACGCCCAAGCATATATAATCAACAGTTCAAGCACTTCTTTGATGGAGCAAGGACGGGCCCAATATCCGTGGCAAGACAAGGATTGAAAAGAGATTACGGTAGTCCATCTTGTCAAAGTAAGCTTCAAAAAAAACCAGCCCACTAAGCTAGTGGGAAGGGATCGGCGGCACGCGCAGCCTCCGGATCATCCCACCCCACGCTTTCTCGAGCGATGTCGTTATTTTCGGACATATGTCGAATAGCCGGGGTCGAGACTACCGGTGAGCTCGATTCAAAGCCAACGACGGTCGATCACTTTCAGCCCATTCGCTGCGGGCCTCGACACGGGACAGATGCTAGAGAGGTGTTTGCCCGTAGTCCTGGCCCCAGGTCCATAGAACGACCGGATGGTGAGAGCACCGCCGGACAGTTAATGTCGTCATTGCGAACCGTGGCTTCCGCAGGTGCAACCTCGACGTTGCTGGTCATCATTTCGAAGGGGACACCGCAGGAGATTTCGCCATCGCCAGAGAAGTTGAGGGGCTGATGGCGAACGCGCGAGGAAAGCCGTCAAGCTGCGTCTAACTAGAAGTATAAAATCATGTTCGAAGACGTACGTTGGTCACCCCTTTGTCTCTGGTGTGGGCATCTCACACTCTTCGTCTCTACTCATCATCGACTGCAACCATGAGACCCCTTCAGGCTTCAGTCCTCGGCCTCTTTGCCTCTGTAGCCGGCACAACCGCCGTGCCCCAGAATGTGAAGAGAGACGCTCAGTTTAACGTCGGCCAACCGATCGACGCCAACGGCAAGGGAGGTCCAATCCTCGGTGCGTCGTCTCTCAGTCCTCCCGTTGCACTTACACACGTCGACTAACAAGACTCTCCAGGTGGCACCAACAATCAGGTCGACAGAGACAACCCCGACAATCTCGGCCAGCAGCCGACCGACAACGGCGTTGTGCCAAACTTGAAATGGAGGTTCTCGGACTCCAAGACCCGCATCCTCAACGGGGGCTGGGTGCGCGAGCAGGTCATCCAGGACCTGCCCCAGAGCCACGACATCGCGGCCGCCCAGCAGCATCTCAAGAAGGGCGCCATTCGAGAGCTACACTGGCACAAAGTCGCCGAATGGGGTATTGTGTATGCCGGGAGCGTTATCATCGGGGCGGTCGGCGAGGACGGCAGGAGCCAGGTCGAAAAGCTCAACTACGGTGACATCTGGTGAGTGTCTCGAAAAAAAAAGGGCCTGCTCTGCTTCGTCTCTGACTCTGGCGGTAGGTACTTCCCCAAGGGGGCCGCTCACTACATCCAGGGGGTCGACGACGAGAACGAGTATCTTCTCGCCTTTGACGAGGCCGACTTCGACAAGATCGGGTGCGTAGTCGAAACCGGCGGGACGCTGAGCAGAAGACCCAGCTGACACTTGTAACAGTACCACCTTCAACATTGTCGACTGGCTGGCCCGCACCCCGAGAGACATCCTGGCCAGGAACTTTGGAGTTGACCGCTCCGTCTTTGACAAGCTGCCGACCACGAACCCGTACATCCTCAATGGGACGGTGGCTACCACCAACGTGACAGTCAGTCCGGACCAGTATCTCTCGGGCAACAGCTCGTTCGTGTATCGCACATTCGAGCACCCGCCCGAGGTGGTCCCCGGCAACGGCGGCGAGTTCAGAAAGATCGATTCGACCAACTTCCCGATCAGCAAGACGATTGCAGCCACATTTGTCACGCTAAAGCCTGGGGGCCTACGAGAGCTGCACTGGCATCCCAATGCTGAGGAGTGGCTCTACTTTCACAAGGGGACGGCCAGGGCGACTGTCTTCATCGGAAGCTCGGCGGCGAGGACCTTTGACCTAGCGGCGGGCGACACCTTCGTCGCCCCGGATAACTCGGCGTTCGTATTCGCGCAGTGTGTACTACAACGAACAATTTGTTCTAATTTGTTGCGCAGGCATTACATCGAGAACACCTCCGACACGGAGGACCTGGTATGGATCGAACTGTACAAGTCGGACAGGGTGGTAGACATTTCTCTGGCCCAATGGCTAGCTCTCACACCGCCTGAAGTTGTAGCGCAGACGCTCAAGGTCCCGGTCGAGTTTGTCGGGCAGTTGAAGAAGGAGAAACAGATATTGATCTAGGTCATGGTGTGATGATGTAATGGGTGATTGGGACCACTTCTTCTTCTTGAAACGGCGTTCTCTTCTATCATGGTCTAGGCCGGATGATGCTTGGTGCTGCAAATAGTTAATCAACTGATGGAAGTCAATTGCTGTGACAGAATCAACTTGTCCTCGCAATGACCAACCACCATCACAGCTCATGGTGCGTTGACGTCCAGCGATTCATGTTTGACACTTGGATATGCAGGGCAGCAAAGGCAAATAGGCGGGGTATGGATCCAGGAGGAACGGAACCGCGACCGGGAGGAGCTCCAGTCGTTCGACGCCATACAACAAAACAACAAACTCTCCGAAAGCATCCTCGGCTCCGTGCCCGTCTGTTTGAGGCCAGACGAGACGGGAACGGCAGCACAATCGGCGGTGGGATGGCAGCATGCGCATGCAGGCGACCCTGGGGGACCAGAGCGGGAAACCTTATGAGAGCGGCTAGCGGCCTTTGGCCAAGCGGATGTGCCCAGTGCAGCCAACAAGGGGGGGTAGTTGACGGCTGTCATCGACCGTGTCACACTGAATCACGCGGGATCGTATGATGGGGTGCGGTTGTGCTACGGTAGATGAAGCCATTGTTGGAAGGGCGGGTTGCAGAAGTCGCCCGCCGACCTCCAACGAGCCACGGTCACATTCGCGACTGGGGGTTCTTGGGGGACCTGGCCTCCGGTCTCCTGGGATGGCCTGGCGACGACGACGTCGGGCGATACGGTTGATGGCTGTCTGGCTTCTAAGAGGTATTGGGTGGTGTGAGGAGAGGCAAGAAAGACGGCGGCCGACACGACGTTGGAGGCGGAATGCGGGGAGACGTGACCAGAGAGAGAGAGAGAGACAGTGCTGGGCACAGACAGCTCCAAACTTTCGACAAGAGTTGGCGTGTCGAGAATTGCACGCGGTCGACCGGTCGTTGCTCGCTCCTCCACTGCGGCACGGCAGGGATAGCAGTTTTACGTCACCTTAGGCCCTCCTCTCTCTGGATGTCGTATCAGACGCTGGGGACCACCCCTCATTCCAGCCAAAAAGGCTGTTAAGGCATCGGGGTTCGGGATGGGTACTGGGTAGGGTAGGAGGAGGTCGCCAAGGTAAGGGGACTTGGAACCGGTCGCGGGCGGTGTCTCCCAGGTTCGCGCGGCGCGGGACGGCCGCAGGTACCACGGGCACTGATAGAGGCCGATCTGATGGCAATGCAGTCAGTTGAGACCTCGAAGATCGCCAGGGAAGTTCAGGACAATCAGCCGGTTTGTTATTGGAATCTTGTGTGTCTCGGTGGGGGCTAGCGAGGAGCCGGCCCAAGATGTGTTTCGTATCCTCCGAATGGCAGCGTTGGGACCTACAGTACCAGAGAAAACTTGCCTTGTACATCGTAGGCCATCCCTTCCGCAAGGGGACCGGGGGCCGAGAGGTCAAGTGAGCAGCTGGGGGCTTTCCGGTAGGACGGCACGCCGTGTCATCGGCAACGGTTACGCAGTTCGTGGTGGAGACGCGTCGCTGGTGCTGGGATGCTGCATTGGTCGGGAGAAGCGCAGACGGGTGATTGGGCTGGGCTGGCGACTCACCGATGAGGTCCTCTCTGTCCGTGAGTGTAGATGGACAGAGAGGGAGGGAGTCAGAGACGGGCGCAGAGAAACTGAGATGGACAGAAATGGACAGACAGCAAGAGGCGACGGGGCTCGCAAGGTGATCCATGGCGTGTCGCTGAAGGGACTCTGGACTCTGGACTCTGAACTCTGAACTCCGGCATATCATGAAAGGGGGTCCTCTAGGTTGTTCCAAGGATGCAATACCCAAAGTACGAACACCTCACGCGTACACGTGTAGTATAGAAGTCGCTGCCCCGTTATTTGTGTGTCATCGAGACCCCGTCCGTCTGCTAGAGGTTGGAGCCAATCAAGTCGGATGGACTGGCACAACAAGGCATTGCGCTGCAGAGTGAAGCTAGTTTGACTACTGAGTACGGATACAACAGGTCCATATACTTAACTGCACAAGGCGAATCATCGCCGGTAATGGCATGAACTGCGTGTAAACATTCATGCAACCCGCATGCTCGCTTCTGCTACCTGGTCCCCTTTTTTCTCTCTCTTTTCTTCTTCTTTTTCCCCCCCAATGGGGTTTCCCTATCCATTCTGTCCATGCTTTGCTTCGTTGTAGCCGTAGATAGGAAAATTGACTGCCACAATGCATGCCTACCACACTAATCACAACTCACAAGTCACCCACACCCACCTCCACATACACCCCTCCATGCCGAACCCAATTGCATGACCTACGGATGCCCTGTTCCCCGATTTACATAAACACATTTCCTCAGCTTTGGACCGTCTCTATGTCTTGACACCTGCAACCTTTGATGTCGGTTATTAGTCAGGCTTGTATCTGATCTCAATTGAACCCAACGCAATACCTTGCGACTGAAAACACCTAAAGCTTCTTGGACAACACCTCTGCATTCCGCTCGCTACCTACAACGTGCCTGCCTACCTTACTCTGTACTTAGGCAGGTACCTAGAGGCAGTACTCTACCTAAACTTGGCCCCCGGTACAGCGGTACATGCGCGCCAAGTACGTACTCCCGCCGCTTGCTATGACCCGCCCTCCATCACCCGCGCCGGGTGGTAACTGCCCTCCTCCTAGGCCCCTACGCAGCCAACGTCCCCCCCTCTGGCTCTGGGCCCGGCCTGACTTCACTGTTCCATTCCCCTCTCCCCAAAACGAAAGGGGGCCCGCTAAAAACCACTAAGACGCCGCTTTACATCCCACCTGCACCTGCACCTCCAACTCCCGTCACAGTCGCACCGCACCACATCCCACTCTGTCTGTCTATCTCGCCTACAACGTCCCTCCTCTCCCGCCTTCTTTTTATTTTACTGTCACGTCGTCTCGAACCCTCGCTGGATTCTTGAGCATCCAAGGAAAAAAAAAACCCCATCAAACTCAAGTGCGATACGCGTCGAAACAATGAACCCTCTTCAGAAGAACAAGATTGACGTCTCGGTACGTGAACACCCACCAGCCAGCCTCTCGCTACCCAATGCCCCACCTTGGCTGTGAAGCCCACGATGGCATCGC
This sequence comes from Colletotrichum shisoi, assembly GCA_006783085.1. Classification (NCBI taxonomy): domain Eukaryota; kingdom Fungi; phylum Ascomycota; class Sordariomycetes; order Glomerellales; family Glomerellaceae; genus Colletotrichum; species Colletotrichum shisoi. Next base: position 31,665 of record PUHP01000097.1, on the reverse strand, counting down.
GCCTCGCAGCACCACTTGCCCTTCCTCGCAATGACCTATCCCCCCATTCACTGACTCTATCCCCCGTTCCAGTCTCTCTCGCCCGAGGAACAGCGTCTCTTCCGCCTCTACGGCAAGCTTCCCTCTCGTTCCGACCACTTCGCCAAGCACCTGAAGGACCGCAAGTACTTTGACTCGGGCGACTATGCCATGTCCAAGGCCGGCAAGGGCGACAGCGTTGACACGGGCGCCGTCGGCTCCCAGCACCCCGTTCCCGAGGACATCCCCCATCTTTCGAGCCCCGTCAACAACTCGTCCTCCTCCCTCAACGGCAACAAGCACCACGGCAGCATCCCCGGCGGTGCCCACGCCGGCAGCCCCGTGAAGGAGGCGAGCTTCCTCAACCGGGAGACCAGCGCCGAGGAGGTCGAACACAAAGACAAGGGGAACAACTCGCCTGTCGACGGAACCGCCAAGACGGAGAGCATTCCTATCCGAAGATGAAGAGGGGGGCTGTCGGGCGACCTTCCGTCCACCTGGTCTGCTCTCTTCTTCCTCCCATAAGTTTCGTACGGGTGTTGTTGTAACTCCCCGGAGGCAAATTGGGTGTTTGTTGGGGCCGGACTTTTACTACGATGTTATGATGCTGTGTGTTGAATCTTTTTCGTGGGACTCCTAGGCGTTGGGACCGGGTGGGAATCAAGCACAACCGGTTGTTGAATGGAGATGAGACTCGACGTCTCTCGGGCTTCTCTATGATGGATGCGAAAAGGCGGGCTGCGAGCGCCTTATCGGCGCCGCATACCGTGCATATTCCTTTCCGCGACACGCGGCACTGCTACGAAGACTGAACCTTTCCCGTACATGTATTTTGGACTGAAGGACAAGGATGAAAGAGACGGGCACATGGAAGCAATCAAAATTGAGACTCCCTTCGTCTTAATCGTCCGCGCAATGCCCCGCCCGACTGCTGTACTTAAATCGACCTCTTCAGCCGCTTGTTGGGGCGTTGCTGACGGCTGTCACATGCACGAGACAATGCGAGGTGGCTCCCCCATGACGCATGCGGGTTTGCCATCGAACCGTTCAAGTTGCATCGATGTGCCGGCATCACATTAGCGAAGCACCAGAAATCGTGGGTTTTCACCGTGGCATGGAGAGAGAGAGAGAGCCAACAGGCCGAGGACCACGACGCTCTCCACAGCATTGAGCGATCGAGCCCATTGGCGTGATGGGAAACCATTGTTTTGATGAGCAATAAGACACTTTTTTTTACGTTTTTGATGCCATACGCCGTCCCATGTTCCGATATCCTTCCTCCCAGTGACCCGTCCCTCTGGATGCCCATTCTTACAGACTCAGCGCCTTGATCGCCATGTCCCTGGCGCCCTCGAAGGTCTTGTTCCCACCAATGAAGCCCGCTGCGTGGACGAAGACGCCGCCAGGGATGCCAGAGATGCCGTCCAGCTCCTCGTCTCTGAATCCGCGCCACGCCTCGGGCAGCGGCTTGCGGCTCTCGAACGAGTCCTTGGTGACGGGTACCGCCTGCACTCGCCACTTGGCACCGGGCGCGGGCTTCTCGGGGTACAGGACGTACACGACCGAGGGTTTGCCCTCCTCGAGCGAGTACAGATGGTCCTTCCAGGGGGCGCTCTGGCCCTCGAGCACCAACACACGGCCCTCGGGGTCGTACTGCGTGCGCTTCTCGAAGGCGGCCTGCACGACGGCGCGGGCGGGCAGCCACGCCTTGGCATAATAGTCAAGGTCGGCGTCGAACTCCTCGCCGATGCGGCGGCTCGCCTTGACGAAGCGCTCATCCTCGAGCTTTTGCGCCTCGGCGGGGTCCGAAGGCACCGGGTCGTTCCAGTTGGGGTTCAGGCGGCCGACGACGGAGCCGAGGGTGAAGCCGCCCTCGCTGAAGCGCTTCTCGAGACCCGCAGCGGCGACGGCCTTGGGGTCGTAGACGGAGATGCCGTTGTCGTGGGCGTCCAGGGCCTCGACGAAGCTCTCGTACAGCTTGTTGTACAGCAGCTCGACCTCGGCGCTGTCCTCGGCGACAGCCTGCTCCGCGCCCTCGCTGAGCTTCTGGGCGATGATGGCCTTGCCGAAGTGCATGAAGACGAGGCCGGCGCTCGACAGCTTGGTGTTCTTGCCGGGGAAAGTGGTGGTGAAGCCGCGCTGGTGGTGGTCGTAGCGCTTCTTGGCGTCGTCGTACTCGCCGCCGACATCGACGACGGTATGGCAGGTCTCGAGGAGCTTGGGATCGCGCGTACGGATCAGCTGGGAGTCGTGGTAGGTGGGCAGCTTGCGCAGCATGTGCACGGCCAGGGCCTCATCGGCGTGGAAGTGGCCATTGTGGGTGCCGATGGTAACGGGCGACATCTTGAGTCTCTTTGCTGCGTTTTCCGCCATTCGTAAAGTTTTGAAGAAGCGGAACATGCAACCGGGGACAGGACGCAGGTTTGGGGGAGGGGAGTCGAAAAAAATCCGGTTGTTCAGCTGATTTTCCACCTTTCTTGGGCGCTTGAGGTGAAGGCGAAGAATTGGAGAGTTTTGAGATGTGATAGCTACACTCCACATTTTTCGCTAAAGCCACCCTCAGAAGTGGAGATGAGCTAGCTAATAGGGACCCCCCGATGTGGCTCTATTGTTGACGCTTCCCCCAAGCTCTCACTGGTAAGAAGTGGCCAGGAACGTGCCATCGCAGCCTCGTCGTCGCCCTGCATCCGCGTGCCCGTGGAACCCCCGTCACCCGTGTGCAGCATCTCGCTCCCCCAAAGTCCTAGTCAGCTCTAAATATCATCAACAACAACAGCAGCAAACCTTCTCAACCGCCAGTGGTAGGAGATCACCGACATTCCCATTAGATCGCTTAAAACCACCGCGCCTTCCTACCGAGAATCATCAATCAATCAATGCCATCTCCAATTCGCGATTGACTGCCTCATTTCGACTATCACAAAGAACCCCACCCCATTGCCTGCGCCCCATGCCATCCGCGATGAGCGACGCCAACGGCACCATCACGAGCCGCGAGGTCAAGGCCGAGGGCTATGACACCGACGATGCCAGGACGGTAGAGGGCAAGGCGACTTACAAGTCATGGAAGAAGAAGTACCGCAAGATGCGCATCACGTTCGACCGGAATATGCACGACTGCGAGGACTTGCATCGTCAAGAGTCCCATGCTCTCGCAACGGCCAAGCGCATCGCCATCGAGAACGAGTGAGTCTACCTCAAGTTTATCAATGAACAGCCCCTTCGACAATGATGACTGTGCGGCGCGTTGACACTCTTGATTTTTTTTCTTCATCTGTACTAGTCGCATTCTCGATTTGCTGCTGGATATGAATTCCTCAGCTCAGATCCCTCACGACAAACGATTTCACCTCGCCCAGGACACTCCTGAAGAGTCCGCGTTCCCCCCTCTTGACGCCGATGTAGAACCGAATCCCGATGAACCAACAAAATCGTTGAAGACTCTCGTTAACGAGGTCCCGCACTACACGTACTCCCAAGCGAAGGAGCAATACCCTACGATTGTGGCCGACATGGAGCCGTTCTCTGGCGAGCCTGATCCGCCGTCCTTTTTGACGCCTGACGACATCGATGACTACATCCACGATGTCGATAGACGCATCGACCCCGATAATCTCCTCCCGACGCTGGCTCCCGCCGCTCGCACGAACGCTCCCCTTCCGGAGACCAACCCCCATGCCCTATCTCAGAGCATCGCCATGAAGAATCCCACGAGCGTGTACAACTGGCTGCGCAAGCATGCACCTAAAACATTCCTGCAGGATGCCGAGAATGCCGCTCCTGCTGACGACGAGGCCGTCGAGACGCCCCAGACCGATGGCCGCAAGCGACGTGGCGGCGCGCACAGGGGCGAATCAACCCGTGGTGGCCGATCCCGAGGCGGAAAGCGCGCCTCTCTCGCAGCTGTGCGGGCCGAGAAAGCCGCGCAGCGAGCGGCGGAAAAGGCCGCCGCCGCCGCCGAACGGGCTGCCGCTTTGCGTCGTGATGCCGACAGCTACGACCACAGCATGGAGGATGAGGACTCGGATGGTCTCAGCTTCGCAACGCCGGCCACCGGACGTGGCAAGAGAAAGCGGGCCGGCAGGGATGATGACGAGGGATACCGACCCAGGGGCTCGAGCAGCCGACCGACCAAGAAGAAGCGTAAGAGCGAGGGCGCCGACTTCGGAACCCCTACGGTCACCAAGAGGGGCCGTAAGAGCGAGGCTACGCGCGATAGAGACGACTAATGGCTGCATGTGCCTGGCCGACGGATACACGTGTATCTTGTGGCGAGAGGCCCGTTGTGCACGGCGGAGCAAGAACTCACTCAGCCTGACCGCCTTTCCTTCTTCTATTTTTCTAGACCTGTACAGTACATCACACAATGATGGCGGTTTCCTTTTTATCTCCTTTTTCGAATGGCAGGGGGCTTACGAGCATGTAAGTAGGTGAGAGAGTCTGGGACCAGAGCCCACGGAAACGGCGCAACGGAGATTCTTCATCAGATTCAGATTCGGAAGGGGGTTAAAACTAGGGACAAGCAATGACGCACTTTTCTTTTTCGCCCGCCCACATTGCAAGATGCTCTTTTCGGTCGTGCTCTTTCACGTGGGTAGATTTAGCTTTGATATTTATCATTGTACTGGCGGCTCCCATTCACAGGTGGCCCCATTCCAAAGTCTGTTGCTTTTCTCTCGCAGCTCTGTCCGTCT
>PUHP01000097.1:1090-15438 GCA_006783085.1 Colletotrichum shisoi | reverse complement strand
CCCCCCCCCCCCCCCCCTTGTCCAACCATCTTAACATGCCTTGACTGCTGGGCACCCTGGCAAACTGGGCCGGGTTGGGAAGGCGCGAAGGAAAGATTGGCAGGTTGGCAGGCGTACCTACTCAAAGAGGGTCAGGGTGGCACACCGATGACCTACTAGAAAACTTCTATCGCTTAACCTAAAAAGGCAAATGTGGAGCGTGATGACCCGGGCCTGCTGCGTTTCGTTTCGGGCCCCACTACCTTCTTCTCACCTACAGCGTGCTGCATGCTCGAGTTACCTACCTACCTGTGACCTTACCAGGCTGATTGAACACCACTCGCTGCCCTCGCTGGTCCCGATTTGCCCACGTAAACTTCCCTTCCCGTGTCTCTGCGCCCGGCTTGTGGTGTGAAGCCGTGGCGGAGTCTATTCATTGCAGAACGACAGCGCGTCTGTCCTTCGCTCAATGACCGTATTGTAACCCACTCAGAGGGAGCTTCGTCATTAATGCCTCAACCTCAGCCTCAATCATCTTCCGAGCCATTCGGAATGCCAACCGGCGCGTCCACAACACAATCCAACTTGTCGTTCTGGGCAAACGTGCCATATGGTATAGGCTGTGGCCGGGAGTGCTAGCCAACCGACCCGCAGGTACTGTATTCCGGCCTAGTCTCGATCCCAGCACCCCATGGAGGAAGAGAAGTCTGCCATGAGTATGCGTGACATAACCCCCACGTCAGGCGGTAAAGTGCGTACCATCAGACAGGGGCCGGAGCTTAGTTCGCTTCCAGAAGCCGTGGTGGAAGATATCACAACGGGGCAGACGGCCTTGGCCGCGCGAAACATGCTTATCTAAAGTCACGCGATGCGGAATGCGAAAGGGCCGTCATCATCATGTGCAAATGCCGAATCGAGTCGGCCTTCCGCCTCCTCGTTCATGGCCAGTCAATGGTCAGTGTACTTCAACAAACATAAGCCAGATCGACCCTGGCGGTATGTTTCCGCAAAATGAGGCAACGCCGTTCCTCCCGATACCGATGGTTCGGGGCCCCCCCATCCCAATCCGAGGCTTCGCCTGGCATAAAACCATGTGACCCGTGCCGCCTATTCATACATCGTCCTCCAGAAATTTGTACGCAAATTTGAAGTCCGCCTTTCTGCGGTTCATCCTGCGTATCCTGTTAGTTGCTGCCTCCATTAGATCATCAGTTTAGGAAATGGCTTACCAAGTGCTCTCGTAGTCGAAGAAGCGGTACGTGCCCTGCTCAAACTCCTCGGTGATGTTCTTGGGCTCCTCGTGACGCTGGAACCAGGTCTGGTACTGCTTGTGGAATCTCCAGCTCTGGTCCTTCAGTGCCTTGGCAGCCAGGTATTGCTGAGGAGTGCCCTGCTTGTAGTAGAATACGTAGAAGAGTGTGTCGGGGTCTATGCGCGAGTACAGTCGCGGGTCGTCGAACAAAGCTAGCGGCTCTTGAGGAAAGCTAGCGGCGCTCGAGTTCAGACGCAGCTCGGGACGGTATGTCCTGGGCACGTCCGTGTCCATGATGTCGGGACACATGGCCTGGCTTGCCTGAAGCATACGCTGCGTCGAGGGCAAAGAGAAGGCAGCTGGCCGCTTGCGAGATGCCTCGAAAGACTCGACGAGGTCTTGTAGAGACGAGGGAAGGTGGTAAATTGACTCTTCCTCCTCTTCCTCCTCCCCGACAGCGGGCTTGACTCCATTCGTGGTGCCGTTTGTTTGAGACGCTAAAAACGTTAGTACGTCAAGCAGCCGGCCATCTATCCGTAAGGACTTACCCTTGGCTGCTGCCGATGCCTCTACCGCGGCCTGGTTCTTGAGTGCACGTTTTTCTGCCTTGGTCTGGGCCGGTGTCGGCTTCGCAATCGTCGCCTGGGGCTCGCTTGCGATGGTCGAGGGCGCTGCGGACTGGGGTTTGGGTTCTGGCTCCTTGGCCGCAACAGGGTGTGCCGGCGTCGTTGCAGGGGACCCTGCCGCACTGCTCTTCGATTGTGTGGCTGGGGTTCCTGTCGTAATGGGTGCAGCGCCGGGCGGAGGTGGCAAGGGAGAAATGCCAATCTTGTCTGATGCCGCCGCGGCCGCGGCCGCAGATGCGTATTTGAGGCCCTCGGCAGGTCTTGTGGGGACGGATGCGGGTTTCATGGTCGGGCCATTCGCAGCTCCATTACTACTGATAGTCTGTAATGGCGTATGCAAGGTTGCCAGCGCTGGTAGAGGGGACTTGGACTGCGCACTGGACCTCCGTCCTGATGCCGATGCTTCCGCCACCGCCTTCGGCTTCGGAGGAGGTTTGATGACCTCGGGTTCCGGTGTCGGTTCTTCCGCCAAGGATTGGGTGTCTTGCGACGAGCCTTTGTCGCCGTCCTGAGGAACGCCATATACGCCCTCCTCTTCATCCAGGTTGAGCTCTTCGTACATCTCTTCGTCCTCAACGAAATCGTCGTTCATGCCATCTGAGACATAGTATCGAATCGTCTCCTCGAGATCGGTGACCTGATCCGTGTCGACTCCGCCGTTCTCCAGAGACCTCCGGATGAGCTCGAGCTTGCCCTGATGCCATTTGTGACGCTCGATGATGCGCTCGATCTCCGCCATTCGTTCCGCCTTGGCAGTCTGGGTCTTGCCCTTCTTCATGGTGGCCTGTATCGCTTCGGCTTCGGCTTCGAGGGTCTCGATTTGTTGCTCCAGCTCGTCCACCATGTTGTTGAGGAAATCGCTTGCCTCCGCCTTTGCCTGTTCTTGGGGGTCGAGCTTTGCTGAAGAGGCCAACCCTTCCTTGGAGTATGCCTTAGTCTTCATGGCCTTCTCGACCGCCTTGAACTTTTCCATTTGCTGCCAGATGGGTTAGCAGGACCGCCGGGGACGGGCTCGCAACCGGAAGAAGAGGAACCAACCGTCTCGATCAGTCGGCGGTGCTCCAGTAAAGGAGCCTTGTCCTTGATATCATTGCTTGCCGCCCATGTCTTGATCTGATCGCGTTGTCTCTGTAGCTTCTTAATTTCGCGCTTGAGGTTGTCCTCCAGCTTCTCTTTTTGGGAGATGTTGTTGGACTGCTCAATCTTCTCGTAGATGGCCTCGAACTCGGCAACGCCTTCGGCCACCTTCTTGAAGCACTTGTCGACTTCTTGTTGCAGTTTTCGTGCTGCCATTTTGCCTATCTGTGTATCGGACTGATGGAAAGCCTAGGCCGGGTTACGTGTCTCGATACCGAGGGGTCGGGTGTGTCAGGTATGTGGTGGTAGATGATAGTCTTCAACTCAGGGTTGTGCTTGTGTAGCAGACGGCTATCGAAAGGGTCGATGGACGCGCCAAGAGGGGGAGGAAAGGGTGGGAAGTGTTTTTCCCTTAGGTGCGACAGCAGCGACGACTGTTGCGCCGTATATACTGGCGTTTGTTGGTTGCGCGATGCAGGTTTGCTTGCCGACAGTGAGGCGTTTGATGGGTCGAGGTTCTACGCATGGGGAAGAAAGAGCTGGAGGGCTGCCGTGCCGTGCGGGTAGGCAAAGGTTCAAGATACCCACCCTGCGCTAACCGATGAAAATGGGATAATCATGCAAACAAGGGGGTCAACCGCTCCTAGGACCTCTGAAGCACTTTAGACGTCATGAGATTGGATTTTACTAGCTTTTAGAGGCTTCAAAACACCGGATACTGCTCTTAAGTGAAGAAGTGGCAAGAATAGAAGGAGCAAGTCCTTCCTTCCCCTAACGGAGGCAGGTTCCTTCTACTTAGCGATCATGACAGATGATGACACGGACCACTGTTCAGCCCAAGCCCAGCCTTGCCCGCTGCCATTCTTGAGGCCAACTACAACCAACCACTTCAACCAGCCTGGAATCAAGTCCATCCAAGCCACCATCAGGGCAGCACCTAGGGGAGACCTGCAGCGCCAATTGACTAACTGCCCTTGAGCGGTCTATGGTGTCTCATAATTTGCAATCAATTAACCACCAATCCATCAGCTAACCGGCCAACCAACTTTCCTCCGTCAGACAGGCCCTGTTTGCTCAAACTTAGGGCAGCACCAACCAGCTCCTACTTGCCGGGGTCATTTTGCTGCCCGTTTGCTTGCTTGACTTTTTTGCACGCTCGGTTGGCCGTCCTACAGTTTTCAGACGAGGGGGCATTGACACCTCAGCGATAACCAGTTGCATCGTTTGCCTGCTACTTAGTCCCTCTAGGGGTCATCGCAACCAAATAGTTACAGTCGTCAGAAAATGAAAGGTGAAGCTCTCTCGCGTTTGCGCCCAACCATCTGTGTTGTTGACACTTTCCCCAGCCATTGTCCAGCGGGTTCTGTCCGCCTCTGTGGCGGTGGACAATGAGGTCATTTCGTCGATAGGGAAGGGCATTCTCGTCCTCGCTGCTGTCGCTCCCGGTGACACCGAAAAAGACGCAGAGACACTTGCAAATAAGGTGTTGAAGCTCAAACTGTGGGACGACGAGGCCGGAGCTCGGGTGCGCCTGCTCACCATCAATCCTCGATCTCCCATGCCTCTGACTAACACTGTCCCAGTGGAAGAAGACCGTCCAGGACATTGACGGGGAGGTTCTCTGTGGTATGCAAAGTGCTCTCGGCCAAGCGCGAAGCTGGCGCTTCTGACATGCATCCCAGTCTCCCAGTTCACACTCTTCGCCAAGATTGTCAAGAACAAACCCGACTTCCGCCTCAGCGCGCCGGCTGAAGACGCCAAGAGAATCTATCACTATTTCCTGCAAAAGGTGCAAGACAACTACGAAGCGGACAGGGTCAAGGACGGCCGTTTTCAGGCCATGATGGCTGTATCTTCGACCAACGATGGCCCGGTTAGCGCCCCCTCGGAACCCGTCGCAATCACCCGGGCTTACGCGCTGACTTTGCAATGCCAGATTACGTTTGAGCTGAACACAGAGTCTGCCCCGAAGCCTTGAGTCGCCGTAGGCTACAGGGACACGTTTGGGACACTATGCACGGTTCGAAAATATCTGTAAGTTTCCATGATGGCACAGACAGCTCTGCTCCACTGTCAACACAGCCCTTTAGGTGACCGGAGTCGTCGCCCGCCTCAACGCTTGGTAGACAAGCGACTTCAGGAATCGGTACATAGGGTAAATGCCATGGAGCACTGAAACACAGAATAGACATAGAAAGAAAGAGCCATCATTACATGCATATATACATACGTACATACATACATACATACATAGCGGAAGCGATACATGCTTCGACTCGGACTCGAATTTGAGAGACTTCCGGTTCTTCGGTTTGCTGCTTATCAGGTACCTACCTACCTACCTAGGTAGTTCTCAGACCAAGAACTGTTGCAACACGAAAAAAAACGCTCTGATTGGCTGGGTCGACAAGAGCTGTCGCTCCTTCCCGTCGAACCATGCAGGGCAGAGGTGTTTGCTTCCCTCCCCAACTGCCCCGCACCAGACGCCGGATTCCAGAGAGTTCCATCGCACTTCCAGAGGCCCCCCCTCCCCCTCCACCCTAGCTCTGCGCTGAAGCATTTATCGTGCGCCAACATCACCATCAGCATTCTTAACCATTGTGTTTCTCCTGAGTGTGTTTTCGTCAAGTCTCCGATATTGCGAGCCAACCCGTGACCAATTGCACGTCTTCTCACTATTTCGGATCCCATCCATTAACAGTTACCCACCCTGTACTGTCTAAAGGGCGCATACTAGCAGCCTCACGTTCAGATAACCCAACTCCCACATAGCTCAGAACCAGCGACTCACCTTCCCCCCCGACCGTCACCATGTCTGCCAAAGGTACCGAGACCAAGCCCACGCGCCCCCGCGTCTTCTTCGACATTACTGTCGGCGGTAAGTCCGCCGGCCGTATCACGATGGAGCTCTACAGCGACCTCGTCCCCAAGACGGCAGAGAACTTCCGCTGCCTCTGTACCGGCGAGAAGGGCCTGGGCAAGTCCGGCAAGCCGCTCCACTACAAGGGCTCCGGCTTCCACCGCGTCATTAAGCAGTTCATGATCCAGGGTGGTGACTTCACCGCCGGCAACGGCACCGGCGGCGAGTCCATCTACGGCGCAAAGTTTGAGGACGAGGCCTTCCCCGTCAAGCACGACCGCCCTTTCCTCCTGTCCATGGCCAACGCTGGACCTGGTAAGTGTCTCCCGGTGCCCATCTTGTTCGGAAACCAAACAAGATTGTCCAAGCGGAAGTTTGGATCGCTGACAGTCGCACGTCGCAGACACCAACGGCTCCCAGTTCTTCCTGACGACCGTCCCGACGCCCCACCTCGACAACAAGCACGTCGTGTTCGGCGAGGTCCTCAACGGCAAGTCCGTCGTGCGCCACATCGAGAACCTTCCTACCGAGTCGGGCGACAAGCCCGTCAAGGAGGCTATCATCGCCGACTGCGGCGAGCTCACCGGCGAGGCCGCCCTCACTGCCGACGTCAAGGCTCCGGACGCCTTCGGCGACACGTACGAGGACTTCCCCGAGGACTGCGCGAACCCGCCTGATGCCAAGGAGGTCGTCAAGATCGCCACCGCCTGCAAGGACTTTGGCAACAAGGCCTTCAAGGCTGGCGATTTCAACCTCGGCCTCGAAAAGTACCAGAAGGGCCTGCGCTACCTCAACGAGGACCCGGACCTTGAGAATGAACCCGCCTCGGCCAAGGCTGAGCTCGAGGCCCTCCGCTTCTCGCTCAACAACAACTCGGCCCTGCTCAACCTTAAGCTCGAGGCCTGGGAGGACACCGTCAAGTCGGCCACGTACGCCCTTGAGGTCCCCGGCACCAAGGACGTGGACCGCGCCAAGGCACTCTACCGCCGCGGCTTCGCCAACGTACGGCTCAAAGACGAGGAGACCGCCGTCAAGGACCTTGAGGAGGCGCACAAGCTCGTTCCGGACGACAAGGCCATCCTCAACGAGCTCAACGCCGTCAAGCAAAAGGCAGCCGCCCGTTCGGCCAAGGAAAAGGCGGCGTACAAGAAGTTCTTCCAATAGTCCGGGACGTGGATGCGGGGAAGAGGTGGTTAGAAGAGATTCGGCACCGGGCCTACAGCAGGAAGCCAAAACGAGAAATGATGATTCCATGAGATTTGGGGCGACAAAAACACTATGCATACAACAAGGGACTTTTCCTATTTCATTGGAACATGAGCGGAGGCGTACAGAGATGCCGGAACGACAAGGGATAAACGGGCCAGGGGGGGGGAAAGCGAGAAAAAGAGACAAGTCAATTCAAAGATTCAGGTAGATACCTCTCTGGCGGAAAAATTTTCAAGCATGATTATATTACACACAATTTTGGCGGTGTGTTCATCGGTCGTTTTATTCTACTGGTATATATATATGTATGCTTTGAATGTGTGCATGGAGTCTCGTGAATATCTCGGGCGAGACGCGCGCAAATGCTAATCATGATGTGTCTGAGGGGGTATATTCATCGTGTCCCATGGGTGCGCCTTCCTGGCCTTACACACCAAGCAAGCTGGTAAGGAAGGGAAGCGAACAACAGAAAGGGAAGGGTGCGATGAGAAAACAAAAGCAAAACCCACAATAAGGCCGCCCATCCTACCGAGTGCTCGCCCGGCAATCTCCATCCGAGTTGACTTGGTTGGAGTTTTTTTTTTGAACAGAGAAACGCCCCAGTTGCTGATCCGTTCAAGCCGACTTGCCTCCATCCCAGAGTGAGAAAATAGTTGACCGACCACCCGCCTTTCTTACGCTCCAAGTGCCCATATCCAGAGGTCCTCCCTCCCTCGTCGTATCAATGCAGGAAATGTGTTCGTCATTGAGCTTCTGGGCTTCTGGACTGTGTTCGTGTGGATAAACAGCTGACAAAGAAAAGAAAAAGAGATATTGAAGAATGAGAAAGGGACCAGGAGTCGTCGGCCCGAGGAATTTGGCGCATGGAGGAGTGAGATGCACGAGCAGTTGTTCGGCAAGAGCTACTTTCGTCAATAGCCAGTGTTCCAAGACCGCTCGAGGTTCTTGCCACGCGTTGCTGGTGGGGATGATTCAGGCGAGTCGCTCCGTGCAAACGGCTTCATGATACCGGACAGAATGTGGCGAGTGGCCCTACCGTTGCGCTTGAGCGTGGCCAGATGTGAAGACGAGTGTTCCGAGTGCCCAGACATCTGCCTCAGAGAACTGAAATCCCGGCCACGACGATGCTCGCGGCTCCGACGCGAAGGGGCGTCAACGAGCACATCGCTTCCGGCCGATCCGGGAGGCTGGTACTGATCTTGTTCAAACCAGACCGTCGAGTTGTTCGCGGAATTCGTGGCCGAGTTGCTGTTGTGGTAGGTTGACAGACTCATGGATTCCAACATAGCCGAGCCATGCTCCATCGCGTCGGCGAACTCGGAAGTAGGAAGAGACGATGTCTCATGGAGAGATCCATCCATCTTTGAGTAGCAGTGGTCCGCGCGCTCTTGCAGGCCAATGCACATCTCGTTGAATATCAAGATGTCTTCTTCGCCTGTTGCAGGCTTAATCACCTCGCCATTGCCGACGGGGTTGGCCTCGGTCCACATCTTGACGAGTGCAGCAAAATTCTGAGCATGATCGATCAAGTGAGGCAGCGCCGGAAACCCTTCGCGAGCCGTCGGTGACAGCCGTCCGAGAATCGCGATAGGGGTCGAGTAGGACGGTCCCAGGGCGACCTTGTTGCGCTCGACGGGGATGGAACAAATGGTGTCGATGTAGTCCTTCACTGACTGGCGGTTTGAGCCCAGGAACTTGTTCATCGGCTCCATCCACTCTTCCTTCTTCCCGAATGTGGAAAGATTTCCGAGTGCTTGGAGTGCCTTGGCGACCAGCGTAAGCGTCCGCTGTGCTCGGGGCCGAGGATGATCCCTCAACAAGCCGAAGAGTTTGGGACTCAGAATCGCAGGGCAGATGAAGCGGAGAAACAGGAATCCTGACACGCTCGTGTAGGTGACGGTACGCAGCCAATCGCCGTATCGGTCCTCAGCAACAGCCCTTATGTACTTCAGGATCGATCGAAGCTCGGGTGGACACTTGGTGGGTTCTTTGCAGATGCATTGCCAGACCTCAGTGGTGAGTTGGATGAGCCTAGTCCAGTGCTCCTGGATGTTTTCACCAGGCTTGAGCTTGCTGGGATCTACCTCGCAGTTGGGGTTGGCCTCGTTGATCTCGGAAATCTTGGCTTGTAACATCTGCTCAAGGTATTCTTTCCCTGAGCGCCTCATGTGAAACTCGAGGGCCTGGGTCAAGAGAGTATTGCCTCGGAACAGCAAGTTGGCCTCTCCTGCGAGGGATTTGCCCATGTCGCGGAGGATCTGCTCTCGGTCACTCGATGACTCCATGGACTCGTTGGACTTCAGCCGGCTGCTGAAGCGGTACTTTTTCATCTGGTTCTGGCTGCCGCCGATACCGTCGATCTCGTCCTCTACCAGTGTCTGCAGCCATTCGTTGGCGTGACCGGACACTTGGAAAATATTGAGGAAAATCTCAGACAGCCGCCGCAAGTTTCCAGGAAGCGCTTCGGCGATCTGTGCGGTGAGGCCGGACGGAAAGCTGTGAAGCAATGTTGACAGCGCCTGATACTCCTTGGAGTGGAGGACAACAAGCTCCTCATGGTGAAGCTTCACAAGCATTGTGCCCGTGACTTGCTGCCGTTCGTCGTATATCTCAAGCCACCGCTCAAAGTCTTTGCCGAGTTCAACGTGGTCCAGAGGAATGTCGACCGACCCGCAGAGAACCTCTGTGAGACTGCTCGATTTGGACAGCCCAAGCGACGCCTGCAATTGATGGCTAAAGCTTTCGAGGTTTCCGTCCACCCTTTTCAGTATGATGGAGAGGAATGGCATGGTCGGTGGAAGGTCCGAGAACTGATAGTCTTCTCTCCAGAAAGGGTTTTTGGTTCCGGTTTTCATCGTGGAGCGGGCGCGGACCTCCCCATCCAAGATGACCTCGGTCAGGTAGTTGCCCACCAGAGAGTCAGCGTCCTTGGCTTGTTGTCGGTCGATGAAACCGATGTCGGGCGAACAGTTCTTGGGCTTCAACTTTGCCTCCGTCACCCGCAAACTAATCGTCTTCTCGATTCTGAAGATTTCACCAGCAAGGTCCGATTCCAGGTCTGTGACTTCCACCACACCTTCCGCCGAGCACGGGTCCAACCGGAAAATGTCAGGCAGCGCAAATGCTCGGAGTAGAACGAACCAAACCTCAAACAGTAGGCGGTTCTCGAGGGCGATGTATACCGGACGGAAGATGGACAGTTGGGTGGATATCGGAGAGTAGTGGGGGAAGATGCCGATGCAGTATTCCTCATCTAGTACGGACCGGTCGAGCTGTTGAATGGCGCATCGGGACAGCTGGGACAGCTCGACGACGGCGATAACGGCATCGCCGTCGTTCGTGGTGAGACGAATCTCACCGTCCTCCTGTAGGAGACAAGAAACAACTCGCCAGGAAGTGGTTGGCGACCTCAAATCCCGAGTGGAGGGTCTTTTGACGATGGCCCTTGGCGAGCTTGCCAGTCCCTTGTCCCAAAGTCTCACTTGCCCGACCTTGATGAGGGCGTTTGTGGGTTTCGTCCCATTTTCGGACCCGCGCCTCCTGACAGCCGGGCGCAGGGACGTAGGGCCCGGGCTCCGATTGCCATTCGAAAGTCTGACCTTTGGGGGTCGCAACTGCTGCCAGCACAACAGAGCCGCGAGCCAGAGGTCGCGTTCTTCGACCAACAACGGATGTAGTAGCAGGTCCAAGGGAGGCTGGGTGGGACAAGACACTTCCAGGCACCTTTTCCCTTCAGGCAGTTCGAGCGGTGCTACCCGGCATCCGCGCAGGTCGGAAACCAGAGGGATGTGGAATGGACCGTCGTGGCCCGAGTCAAACATCAAGCTCCCCTTCTCTTCATCAACATAGGCAATACCGATCTGCCATTTCCCCGCAGGTTCAGTCCGAAACTCGATCTCGCCTCTCATACGCCCACACAGATTTTTCATCATGAGCAGAACATTGTTGGCGTTGTCGGTCGGCACGGGAATGGGCAACGAGTCCACCGATGGGGTCGAGGCTGTGGGCGGGGAAGTTGGTCGAGAAGACTGGCGTTTGATTAATCGCTTTGTCGACAGCTTCTTGTCCTTTAGGCTGGTTGTGGCACCCTGAGGGATCTCGGAATGACGAGCAGGAACGACGGATGGGAATCCTAAGGACTCAATGGGGGAAGGCGGAGAGCGAGCATCGTCGAACAATGGCTGGGATCCTGAGGAGGAGAAGGAACCGACCCGCTGGCGGCCCTCTCTCGCGGTGGCGTTCATGAATTGCTGTCGCAGTGCGCCGTCCATGGTGTGTGTTCTTGGACGGAAGTTGCTCGTCTGCCGCACAGGAGGGCTGACCGAGTTGTTGTTGTTATTGTTGTTGCTGTTGTTGTTGTTGTTGTCGTACGAGCCGCCATATGTATCGTTGAAGACCATGCCCTGTCGTCTCGAGAAGTCCCCGGGGATGGATCTCGGAGAGCTTTGCGGGGAGCTTGAGGTGAGACCACGGGGCATCTGCAGAGGGGCAGTCGGGTCGAAAACGGCGTTGGAAGCCGGGGCGGGTGACAGGCCGGGGTGATGGTACTCGGGGGTCACGGCGCGTATCGTGGGGTTCGATGCGTGGTTGGAGCGGAAGGAGGTGCGCAGGTTGGTTGTGGAAGCGCGTTCCATGCCGCGAGACGACGGGTCGGCGGACAAGGACTGGTTCTGAGAATGCGGCCAGTCGAGGCGCGGCGTGATGTTGTGGCCACCGTTGTGGTAGGCTCGTCCATCCATGCTCGGTGGTGCCATGCTCATTCCATGGTTTGTCCTCATTTGGGGATCGCCCGCATCTGAGGGTTTGTGATTACAAGTGCGTGTCTGGACGATTTTGTCTCTCCCAGAGCTGCTGCGCTGCGCCTGGAGGTCCCACGTTACAGCGTCTTATTTCCCCAAATCCTAGCCGGCACGGCTCTCTGGGTCTCCAACAGTCAACTGGTAGCCGATTTGGCGGTGATCCCGGGACTGATGTGTGTGCTGCCACGCAACAGTAAGCATAATAGTCGCTGGCCGGTAGCCTAGAAAGTCGCAAGCCGAGTCTCACGGGTGTTGGTCGGGTCTAGTCGAGCGGAGCGGAGTCGTGTCGAATCACAAACAACTGATCGATGGTGACAGCTGGTGATGTCGTTGACTGACAAGCATTCAGCTCCTGCAGCAACGAGGAGAGCCGGTGCGAGACGAACTGGGGGGGGAGGGCAGGTCTGGGAGGAAGCTTCGAAATGGAAATGCGAAGTTGCGGTGGCCGGCAGTTATGCCAGGGCAAGGCAAGGCGAATAAATGGCAGAGCAAGCGGGAGGGGGACGTGGTGTAGAAATGGATCAGCGGCGGGATGAGAGGATGAAAGCGGGGGATTTTGGCGGACGATCCACAGGTGCGAAGTGTGGATGATGCAGGGTTGCAGCGAAGAGCGGCCGTTCGATTTCGAGGTCGAGGTCGAGGTCGAGGTCGAGGGGAGAGGGGAAACAGGTGAAATTATTATTATTGTTGTTGTTGTTGTTGTTGTTGTTGTTGTTGTTGTTGTTGTTGTTGTTGTTGTTCTTCGCTAGTGCAGGCGCTGGAAAGTTGCACAAACTAATCGCCTCGAGAAAGCTGCAGGTAGAACGGCAGGAACGGATGTGCGGAGACGACGGCGGCGGCGGCGGCGGCAGCGGCAGCGGCGATGAGGAGACCGAATGATGACGAGCGGGGGGTGGGGGAGAAGGATGCCTGATGGAAAGGAATGTCCGGTAGTGTCTGTGGGAGACAAGAGCGGCGGACGAAGTCAGAGAGACTGGTGAGAAAGAGAAAATGAAAGAATGAGGGAGGGGGTGAGTGAGAAGCGAGGAAACTCGGCAGATGACGGCGAATGGGAGGGGGAGGGATGATGGAGGAGAGGAAGGGAAAGGAAGTGGTGTTTGTAAATGAATGTGATGAGGCGATGGCGACGGTGAAGGCGCTTGAGGTGGGCTTTCAGTGTGATGGATTATTCCCCTCTTCTCTTTTTTCTTTCTTTTTCTTCTTCTTCTTCTTCTCGTTCTCTTCGTCTTCTTCTCTTTCCTTGTTCCGTTTCTTCCCACTTTTTTTTTTTTTTTTGCCCTTTCTCTTTTGGTCGCTTTTCTCGCAAATTCCGAAGGGACCCAGAACCGGAGATGGAGCTCGGGGGGCGGGGAGCTAAATGATATTGGTGATTAGATATTCGGCGAGGTGGAATCGATCACCAGGGATGTTGCTGTTTGTTCCTTTGGGCTTGTTCTGCCAGTGTGCTACCGCGGCATGCATACCAAGGCTGTCTCAGGCTCCAGGGGTCGGACAGGCAATCGCGCAAGGGTTGTGGGACCACGGAGGATCAGGGCAAGGAAGATGTCGAAGACTGGGGACGGGGCTAGTTGGCAAGCGAGATATCCAATGTCAGTGGAGGGAGCTCTGGATTATGGATGGCAAAAGCAAGCGAAGAGATGCATGGATGGGACTAGGACCAGGACTGGGAGGAGGGGCGGCGGCGAAACGAAAGAAAGAGGGCAAGTTTGTGTCTGCGTTTGTTCTGACTGGCCGCTCTTCAGCCGCTCGCGGTCGAGGGAGAGAGAGAGAGAGAGAGAGAGAAAAGCGGTGGTGGTTGATCGCTCTGATCTGATCTGCAACGTCAAGACAAAAGGAGGCATTCAGAGGGAAGCACAGGGGGGGGAGATGAATGCAAAGAAGGAGAAAAAGAAGAAACGAAGAGACTGAAGACATGCGATGTGAGGTGGTACGTACAGCGTACAGATGGGAGCTGGGCCGTCGACGGTCTGCGCATCCAGCAATCCCGGTTTTGAGAGAGAGTGAAGGACGGACGGGGAGGGCAGAAAAAAGAAAGAGAGAGGCTGCCCAGGCAGGGGACAGGATGTCGATGCTGGGCGCTGGCGGGCCAGATGCCGCTACCAATGGGACCTCGACGGCGCTGCTGTCGTGCATGCAGATGGAACGAAGCTATACCATGACAGCAAAGAGGTGGGTGTGATGGTGGTAGTGGTGATGGTGATCGTTGTTGCTGTTGCTGTTGTCGTCGTCGTCGTCGTCGTCGTCGGTGTCGTCGTCGGTGTCGTCGTTGTCGTTGTCGAGACGGGTTTCATAGGGTCCCACCTCCCGTCTTACAGCGCAATCCAAGAGTAAAACAAGATGCTTCCAGGGAATGAATGACTGAATGGAATGATGGGTTGTTGAACAAGGTTGCGATGACAATGACGAGGCGAGGGGCCGAAGTCGAGTATAACGGCCGTGTTGTGTTGTGATAGTCGTCGAAAGGGAGACTCGAAGAGCAAAGGAGGCAAAGGGGGCAAGGCTGTTTGTTGCGTTGCTGGTCATGGCAATTGGAATAAGGGGGGGGG